>VUQH01019574.1:0-13530 GCA_015106775.1 Etroplus canarensis | reverse complement strand
AAAAACTTTAGGAACCACAAGTAGGCCTGCACTCTGAGAGCAAAGTGCTCTGATGGGAAAATATGGTACAATGAGGTCTTTAAGGCCTGATTGTTTAAGACTTTGTAAGTGAGTAGAAGGATTTTAAATTCAATTCTGGATTTAACAGGGAGCCAATGAAGAGAAGCCAATATAGGGGAAATATGATCTCTCTTTCTAGTCCCTGTCAGTACTCTCACTGCAGCATTTTGGATCGACTGAAGGCTTTTTAGGGAGCTTTTAGAACAGCCAGAAAGCAATGAAATACAATAATTAAGCATAGAAATAATAAATGCATACACTAGTTTTTCAGCATCACTCTGAGACAGGATGTTTCTAATTTTGGCAATATTGCAGAGGTGAAAAAAAGGCAGTCCCACATATTTGTTTAATGTGAGCAATAAAGGACATACAGTTATCCTCAAAAAAGGAGGTTCTTCCTTTCCATTATCACTTATGAACAATGTTGCCAACTTTTCAGTTATTAAAGTAACTTTTGACTGTACTAAAAGTTTCTATAACTTGCTAAAAGACATCATTGCCTGATTTGCATAATTGGATATTTGCATGTAATTGTAACGGACACTGTAGGAGAGAGGAATAATGTTTTGGGAGAGGCAAAAAGTGAGTAAAACCATCCTAAATATGTTTAGAAGTACAAATGAAATTTCTTCTGTTAAATCTTGGTTTGTTTTTGGTTTTTAAATTTTGCCACTGAAATAGGCCACCACTTCTCAAAATAACTTTGTGACTTTAATGCTTTGCCTAAACCCATTTTGCATAAATCAGTTTTGTCCTCTATTGTAGAAATCAGCCTTAAAATACAGGCAGTATGCCCATATGTCATCTCCAGTATACAGCTTCAACCTGCCTTCAAACTCAGGGTTTGATTCCCACTCCTTTCACTCCTTTTTCAGCAGCGGCTTTGCAGTCTGGACATGGAGCGGTGTGCGGCTCCTTTTTGCTCTGGCTGCAGCTGCTGGGCGGGGCTACATTGATACTGACCAACTTGTGAGTGCTCCGGGATGAAGGAGGGGCTCACGGCAGCACCCACTGCTAGTTTTGTCGCCCGATTTAGCAAGAAAGTTGCCAAGTTTTCAACACTGCTTATGAGTTTGTGTCGGAGCTCTAAGGTCTTTAACCCAACCCCACACCAATCAGCCAATCACATGGCATTTTCTGCATGTAGACATGGTCAAGCTGATTAGTTGAAGTTCAAACTGAGCATCAGATTGGGGAAGAAAGGCGATTTAATTGACTTTGAACCTGACATGACTGACTATTTCAGAAACTGCTGATCTACTGGGAGTTCCAGTACAATCATCTCCAGGGTTTAGAGAATGGTCTGAGAAAGAGAAAATATCCAGAGAGTAGTTCTCTGGGAAAAGATACCTTGTTGATGCCGGAAGGCAGAGGAGAATGGCCAGTATGCTTGAAATTAATAGGAAGGCAACAGTACGTCAAATAACCAACCAATGAATGCAGAAGAGCATCTCCGAACTCACAACACGACTAACCTTGAAGCAGATGGGCTACAGCAGCCGAAGACCACACTAGGTGCCCCTCCTGTCAGCTAAGAACAGGAAAGTGAGGCTACAGTTCACACAGGCATATCAAACTTGACCAATAGAAGACTGGAAAAAAATAATCCCTGCTCTGATGAGCTTGGATTTCTACAGCAACATTTGGATGGTGGGGTCAGAATTCGGCATAAACAACATGAAAGCGAAGAACCAGCCTGTCTTGTATCAACGAGCAGTGGTGGTGTAATGCTGTGGGAGATATTTTCTTGGCACACTTTGGGTTTAGCATCAACTGAGCTTCATTTAAATGCCAAACCCTACCTGAGCATTATTGCTGACCATGTCCATCCCTTTATGAACACAGTATGCCCATCTTTTAATGGCTGCTTCCCGTGGGATAATGTGCCATGTCACAATGCTCAAAGCAGTTCTGAAGGCAAAGGGGTTCTAACCTGGTACTATCAAGGTTTACCTAAGAAAGTTGCCAGTAAGTGTACCTCTAATTTAATTTTAAATAATCACTAGTGACAGGTCCATTTCAAATATTCTAACACACCAACAATTACAGAGCATAACTCATGTTCATGCAAAAGTTAATCTTTTCTTTTGAATAATGACAAACATGTATTTACTGTTGGAGGTGAAAAAGTGAAGATGTTTTGCCTTCAGGTTAAGATAATGGTAATGAATGTATATGTGCACAAACTTTAATAAAACCACAAGGGGCTAGGTGAAGGACTTTAATTGGAAGTTCTCTGAAAAGGTCAGGAGTGGCTGTTACAAAGGGGTCAGCCATCTTAAATTCCAATCCCAAGTAAAACATTGTAGGTCCAAGGCAAGTGCAGACTTTTCTGTACTTCGGATGGATCGGACAGTTTGATTTAAGCCCTGCACTACTAAAGCCATGGCCAGAATTGCTTTATAAGGTCAAATCAATCTGTTTTTTTTTTTTCTTTTTTCAATTGAACCATTATGTAATACTTGGAAAATAGTGATTGATGAGGCCCAGTTTTTCAGCAGCTCCCAAACAGGAGAGGGAGCATGAACAAAAGGAATAGCTGAAGTTCATCAGTTAGCATTTAAAATATTAACCAGAAACAAAGGAAAAAGAATGTATGAAAGACATGATAAAAGTGAAGTGAATAGAAGCAGCCAAGGTAAAATATGCAGCAGAGTGTATCAGCCTAAAAAAGTTTTTTTCTTCTTTGTTTTTCAGAAATTAAACAATATTGGCTCTATTAAGCAATAACAGATAAATCACTCAGGGTCAAAGTGCTGATGGAAGTCAGAGGGAAACAGACCATGCAGCAAGTGTAGTTTGATGTGCTTCATGGAGCACTGCAGTGTGACACTTACACACTCTCACTTCCCGGACTACAGTGTGACTGTACCTGCTGCAGGAATTTTAAGGGAGACTGGGGTATTATTCTGAGCAGTAAGAAGAAATGTAAATGGATTGCACGAGTTGCGACTAAGAAGTGGTGCAATCCCTGAACAGAACATTTCTGTGGTCGGACTATTGAACTGCTGTTGGAATGCATCCATGTTACTTGCTTATAGAATTTGTCTTGCAGTTTTAATCCACATACTGATCGGATTTCTCCATCACCTGATACAGAGGTCATTCAAATGACTGTGATTGTGGCGAATGGCTGTGGATAATTAATGGATCCTCACCGCTTTCTGCACCGCCTACTGGACATGCAGCTGGACACTTCTACACCTCTACTACCACAAGGACAGATATAGAAAATCTTTATTATCTCATACCAAAATACATCTAAGATTAAAGCTCAGTCTTATGTCATATTTAGATTTTGATTTATTAAAACACTTTTTGTTGTATTTTAATAGAGTTCCTTCTTTAGAGCATTTTTTTTTTATCTTTCTGAGCTATTTTGTTCTGTAACATTGTATTTATTTTATTTAGGGTTTTTTTTAATATTTTTGGCTGCTGTTAACAGTAATTTCACAACAGTTGGGATAAATAAATTTATTATTGTTCTTAGCAGTAGTAGTAGTAAATGATAAAATGGACTGGTGCTTATAGAGCACTTTTCTTTTCTAGCGCTTTATTCTACACATATCATTCACATATTCACACATATGTTCACACAGCACTTTATTCTATGCCTTTAAGCACATTTAACTATCTCGCACACATTCACACTCCAATGGATGCATCAGGAGCAATTTGGGGTTCAGTGTCTTGCCCAAGGTCACTTCGGCATGTTGACTGAAGAAGCCATCCATTGAGCCGCCAACCTTCCTGTTGGAAGACGACCCGCTCTACCTCCTGAGCCACATACCCTTGCATAGTGGGAACAACACGCAAGGGTAAAACAAGAGGGTGTAAAAGAAGATACATATGCCATGCCCATGCACGGTCCAAATCAAACCATTGAAAAGTCTACACAAAACTGTCAGCTCATTGATGCAGGGATCTTTACGAAGAGAACATCCCACAAATCACCCTCAAGATCATATCATGCCAACATATTAGAGTGCCATATGGAAATAGCCCCATGCCGCTAAAGCAGGTAATGCCTACGCTGCCCTGGTCAACCCTACCACAAAGAAAGGTGTGTGTATGTTTGTGTGTTTGTGTTACGTGGTCATTGTAATCTAAGTAAAGTGTCATGAAAAGGGCTTTATAAATACACTCAGTAATTACCTACCTTTAGAAGGGTGTGAATACGAACATCTTACACATCCACAACTAGAAGGTGAGAATGAAATAACATCTGCAGCCAGAGGCCTAGAACAGGAGATCATTTCATGGAAATTCCTGCCGACTGTTACCATCTGCTGCAGCTTTTTACATGAGGTGACTCATGTTAGCAAGCTGTTCCAGTGCCTTCAAGGGGGAATTGATATGCTACAGCATGGGAAAGAAGAGGTTCTGAAATTTCTTGAGGAGCACAGGAAGAATGACCAAAGAGATGATAGAGAAGTAGCTAAAGAGAAGGGATGCCATTATTTCCTACTGTGCAAATCTAAAATCCAAAACAGCAGTTCCAATTTGAGTGCCAAAATGTTGATTCTTCCATGATAGTGATGCCCAGGTCAAGTGAGATGTTTTACTTCTTCTTGTGGCCATCGAGGACAAGTGAGTAAAGACTGCCTGGTTTCATTTATGGAAGAGATGAAATGAAAAAGGCCATCCAAAATTGTGCAATGGGGTGAACACTGGAGGTGAATACCCAGTGCTGTGACTGTGAAAGAAACCACTCGCATTGAGATGGCGCTCTACTACCCATGCACATGGTACTGGTTTTGTTGTTAGGTTAATCGGAGGGAATTTTAAGCTGTTTTTATTTGCACTGGTACAGCCCTTCAAGTGCAAAATAGTAGTTGCCTAAAAGGGTGAATTTTTTCTTAATACTAAGTATTTAAACTATTTGAGATTTTATATGAAGGAAATCTTTTTTGTGTGATTATTGACTGTAGATAATTAATGGACCCTGACTACCTTCTGCACCTCCCGTTGAATGTCTGAACTATGGGGTAGGGTTGCAAGATGGCAGCCTTTTCTTATAAAGAAAAACATCTGGGCCTGGCTAAATTTTGCAATAAATAAATAAAAATGTGGGAAGAACATCATACGCATGGTGAAACATGATGGTAGTGGCACCGTCATGCTTCGGGGTTGTTTTACTTCAGCTGGTACTGGGGCTTTAGTCAAGGTGGAGGGACTTAGGAACAGTTCCAAATACCAGTCAATTTTGGCCCAAAACCTTCCGATGTCTGCTGGAAGCTGAAGCTGAAGAGGAATTTAATCTTTCAGCACCACAATGACCCCAAGCACACATCCAAATCAACAAAAGAATCGCTTCACCATGACTTTACCAGAAGAAAATGAAAGTTTTGGAATGGCTCTGTGCACAAGACGTGACAGATTTGAAGCACTTTTACAAGGAAGAGTTTGCAAATAATATCAAGTCAAGATGTACCATGCTGATAGACTCCTACCTAAAAAGATTGAATGCTGTAATTAAAGCAAAAGGTGTTTCAACAAGGCATTAGTTTTAGGATGTGCACACATATGCAACCAGCTTATTGTACATTGTTTCATTTTTAGTTTTTTTTCTTCCTAATAAATATTTTTTAAGTAGTGTAAAGGTTATAGATCACATCAAAGGGAAATTTGTGCATTTCCACATTCGTACTATTCATAGAGTTGATGAGTTAAATTGAATTGGGGAAGGGAATATGAAATTTGTATTATTAATGTAGTTCGATTTCATCTGTCAAGGTTTGCTCTTCAGTTCAAACAAGCTCATCAAGCTATTGTCACGCACTCATACTTTTCTGAGTATTTCTATGCAGCTGTACAGCATGAAGTGAACAGACGATCTGTAGCAGTAAAGGCACTTCCCCAAATTTTGACCCCGTGTGATGTCTTGCTGTAATGACTCTTTGATGAATTACAGTTGTTAAATCAGAATATCGCTCACTGTTTCATTCAACAGTGTATCACATTACTCAACAAGTGAGCTCGGCATCAAGTCGAAACCACAGATGTACACTAGATCACGAGCCGCCTGAGATGTCATTGCTGTAATTCTCATTGCCCAGCAGTAACATGATCAAAGAGCTCATTTGCTGAAGAGTCATTTGCTGAAATTACTTGGTGCTTCTGGGGCATTTGTTCAAGCAGGCAGAGGGGAGTCATATGTTTTGATCCTTGTTGCGATGAGACCTATTCATGGACCTAATAATCAGCTCTCATCAAGTGTTAGTGTCAAACGTGTCAGCAGAGGTTCAGGAACAACAGGAGCAATGTTGTGGGTGTTTGCAGAGTCCTTCAGATACCCACAGCATAACCTTACTTTTCCAATAAAGTTTCTCAGTAATCTAACAGATAATGTATGTAGATACAGTATATAGATTTATCTGTTTAAGCAATGTGTTTTCTTCAGTAAGTGCTTAAATGTTGTTGAAGCACTCAAGTAAAAGTCAAATATTGTAGGTTCCCAGATGGGGCTCGCGCAAATATTAGGTAACCTAAGAGTGTACCCTCTATTTCTGGGTGGAAGCCTCTTGATGAGAACAGCCCAGCAAACACACTGTAGCATATGTTTTTCAGGCCAAATGGGATGGGACCTTTTTATGACTTTGCGTGTAGGCTCATTATCAAATTAGCCAGAGGTGCCTGGAAGCAGGAGAATCCTCCTGCAAGGGCATCACTGACAGAACACCCTGAACTATATGTTTTTATTGCACAAACCCCAGATGAATTTAATTAACTCATAGACACTTCAAGGCTGGTTACAGGCCTTAAATGGCTCTGGATAGGAGCCTTGCACGTTCTTCTGTTTATACTGTATTGGCTGTTTTCATCAAAATAGGCAGAAATCTGCATTTTTCAGACCCAAGTAAAAACAGGAAGAATATTTTGAGCTTTGAGCTTCAGGATGAGGTATTTACTCTTTGTAAACAGATCTTCTTTCGGCTGCTCCCGGTAGGGGTCACCACAGTGGATCATTTATCATGAATCCGCATTGCGATTTGGCAAAGATTTTACGCCCTTCCTGATGCAACCCTCTCCATTTACCTGGGCTTGGGACTGGCACTACGAGTACACTTGTGTGTGTCCCCTGTGGCTGGGTTACTCTTTATATACAGATGCCATTCAATATTTCATTCCTCTAAGTACAAAAGTACTTCACATTAATCTGTTGCAAGCTAAGTATCTATCTAAATGTTAAAATGCATTCACCAGCCACTTCATTATCTAATCAGCCAATGACATGGCAGTAAAAATGGACGACCTGCTGAAGTTCAAACCGAGCATCAGAATGGGGGAGAAAAGGTGATTCAAATGACTTTCAATGTGACGTGGTTGTTGGTGTCAGATGGGCTAGTCTGAGTATTTCAGAACCTGTTACTGCGATATTCCCACACAATCATTTCTAGGGTTTGCAGAAAAGGGTCCAAAAAAGAGAAAATATCCAGTGAGTGTCATGGTCTCCTGTCCTTCAGGTCCTGACCTGTTTCTGTATTTCACTCTTCTGTATGATGTGATTGTGGGCATGAGTGCATTAACGCTGCTTGTTCTTCAGGAGTGGGCATGGCATAGGAGGAGTCTGGCTGATATACCTGTCTCACATTACCACTTAACTGCAGTACTTAAGTCTGGTCCTCTCCTGCATTCTTTGCAGGACTGTTATCTAGTCTCAGTGTGGTAAGCCAGGCCACTGTAACATCTGCCTGACCCACTGCCATGCAAGGACTCTTGCCCTGTATACATGCCTTGGATCCCCTGGACTGTCTGTTAACTCAAGCCTGGAAGAACTGCCTAACTCTGGAGCATTTTTCCACTCAGCCTGAGCTACCTACACCCTAGTATCATACCTGCTGTGCATGCTATTGAAAACTCCATTAGCTCTTGTTGCAATTAGTCTCTAAACTTTTCCTGAGCTGTTTCCAGCCTTTGGTCATTTGTGAGTCATGACAGAGAGGAGCAGCTGTCTGGGTGAAAATGCCTTGTTGGTGCCAGAGATCCAAGGAGGCTGGCCAGATTGCTTCAAGGTGATTGGAAGGCAAATGTAACTCAAATAGTCACACAATACAACCAAAGTGTGCAGAAGAGCATCTCTAAATGCACAACGTGCAATACCTTGAAGCAGATGGGCTACAGCAGCAGAAGACCACACCAGGTCCCACTCCTAAGCACAGAAAACTGAGGCTACAATTTAAATGGGCTTACACTCTGGACCTGTTAGTACCAACTGGGCATCATTTAAATTCCACATCATACTCGAGTATTGTTGCTGTCCATGTCCATCTCTTTAGGACCACAGTGTATATCTTATGATGACTGCGTCCAGCTGGATAAAGTGCCGTTTCACAAAGCTCAAATCATCTGAATGTGGATTCTTGAACATGAACCTGAGTTCACTGCACTCAAATGGCCTCCACAGACGCCAGATCTCAATCTAGTATTGCACTTTCGGGATGTGGTGGAACAACAAATTTGGATGTGGCCAGTGAGTGTATTAGCTTGTCTACATTGCCTTGGTGTAAAATCCTGAACTAAATTTTGAGTCCTCCCACATACAAAATGATTCTGTATGATCTGACCGCATCATATATTAAAGACCTCATGGTTTCGTACTATCCTAATGGTGAATATGATCCCCTTAGATGACTAAAGGATGAATCAGGTGACCCAGAACCATCCGTTAATTATACTGCTATGGTCTCACGTTGCTGGGTAACTTCCCCTTTATGTACTGAGCACTTCTCCTTCACTCCCCTCTCTTTCTCTCCCATGCCTCTATATACCACTGTTTCATGTCATTGAGTTTTATCAGCTCTTTCCTGTAGTTTATGTTTTGTTCTTGGTTGCTTCCTGTTCTCTCACTTCCCTTTCTTCTCATCACCCAACAAGTGCTGGCAGATAGTTTCTCATCTCTGAGCCTGAATCTGTGGATGTTTTCAACCTGTGAAAAGTAGTTCTTCCTCCTGATCATTACCAAGTGGGGATCACCTGGTGGTTTGGGTTCTGTCTCAGACGTTATAGGCTCTTTACCTGTGTAAATCTGTTTAAGATGGACTTCTGCTATAAAAATTTTGCTGAATAATTAAGACTGTCATTTACTAATTTATTAGAAGTAAAAAGGTAAGAAGGTCAAATCTCTCACCTGGTGATGGGGTCAAGGAATCGTGTTTATTCCAACTTCAGTGAAGTGAAAAAGTACAATCTGTTTTAATTCTAAGGTTTTCTGTACCAGGACATAATGAAAAAATATCTTCTGGGCCACAGGAGGTTCAGACGAACAACAACACTACATATTACACTGTGTGATTGTTTGCTGCATAAGGGAGTGAAAAACCAAGAACCCCCATGATTCAGTGGCTGGTAGAACTACCTTTAGCATGAATAACTTGACCTAATGACTTTCTGTATGACTTTATTGGTCTACTGTGAAGGAATTTGCCCCACTTTTCTTTACAACTTTGCTTCAGTTTGTGGACATTCATTTATGCACAGCTCTCTAAAGGTCCCACCACAGCAATTTTAAACAGGGTGAGGTCTGAACTTTGAATGGGTCATTGCAAAACCTTGTTTTTTTCTTTTTTAGTCATTGTGTTATAGATTTGTTGGTGTGCCTGTGATCATTGTCCTGTTGCATGACCCAGTTTCAGCCAAGCTGTTGAACAGAGGAGTTCTTAGTCAACTGAATGACTGCAAGGTACCCAGGTTACGTGGCTGCAAAACAAGCACAAATCATCACCCCGCCACCAATGTGTTTGACAGGTGGCATGAGGTGATTGTGCCAATATGCTCCGTTTGGTTTTTTTGTTCAAATATGGAGCTATCCATTATGGCCAAACACCCCCACACCCCATGCTGTCATATTCATTTTAGAGAGAAGATATTTTCTCCTAGCAAATCTTCCAAACAAGCCTTGTTCGATCATCTTCCAGGTGTACCATCATGAACTTTAACATTGCTAAAGAAAGCCTGTAGAGTCTGAGATGTAGGTCTTGGGTTTTAATGACACATTGTACTATCCCATGTGTTCTTGTTGATCTGAGGTTGTATTTACCTGATTTTAAGACGTACTAAGGATCAGATGATTTTCTTTGTTATATCCTGATACACACAGTAAAACCTTAGAATTGGAAGATGGTGTACTTTGGTCTTAATTTGGAGGAACATAAGTGACTCCACTTCAACTTCAGCCTTTTCACTTAAAATTACCCGAGATGCTAAGTGAAACCAAAGATTAAAAGATATGTTATTAAAAGAAGCACACCGCAAATAAATCTTCATTTTTAAGACATGAGGGGCTATACTTTGACTCACACAAACATCAAGCTCTTCACTTGACTGTGACGAAGGGATGAGTCGGCTCTGATGAGCAGACCAACACCAAATAAACATCTCAGTTTGTCTTGTTTTATGTCTTTTTGATGACTCTGCTGTGTTCACCTAAAAACAGATGGCAACATTCAAAATATTCAACTCCAAAAATATAAATGACGGTGACACATGAATCAACAAAAGACCTTCAAATACATTTTAAATGCTGAGGGGTTTGATTAAAAGTATTTCATAAAAGTACATTTTAAGAAATACAGTCATATTTAAACATTAATCCTTAATCTAGAAATCCATGATAGTCCATGATATCTATCTATAGTCAGATATTCAGTTCACAATCTTATCAGATAACCTCAAAGAAACTAGTAAAATTACTCAGTTTGCATTAAGAGTGATTTTGAAATGATTGTGTCTCTGCAGAAATTTGCATCTACACAGTGAGATACCACTGTGATAACATGATGTTCCACATTCCAGGCAGCAATTGCCTTAAATGACACCTAAATACGCTTTCTCAGCCAAGATTCTCTTGTGTCTTCTGGGTTCATTCATGCAGTGGACCTGCAGAGTCTTAGAGAGCCATCACTCTTTCAACATCTGTAGCTTCAGAGGAGCCTAAATGAGTCATTAGTGGGCTATTAACGCCTGTCCATCATTCTGAACGGTGCTGGGAACAACTTTATCCTTCAGTTTTTAATGGTGTCAGGACCTACAGACAGAATCAATGTTTCTCTCTAGGACATAAATCCCTCTTGGCATTTCTAGAAATGTTAGTACAGTATTTTTATGGGACAGGACCTTGTAATGAGCCATTTACTGACTTACATACTGAGTCATCTGACTCAGACTGAGGACAAAATGGCAAAACTTATTTTTTGAATCAAGTACTTTTTTCTATTAGTCTTGTAGTGAAGTATGGTTAAACCACGATGCCTAAGGCTCAATGGTGAACAAAGGTCATTGATTCAAAAGAAGAAATAAGGACTTTGGAGAATGTGATGTTATTTCAATCAAAATCTTATTTCACCTTTTAGGCCGTGTCGGACTAAAAGGATATATGGTATACTACAGTATTCATGCCACTGTATATCAATGAAAAACGCTGCTTCTTAGATTTCAGAATCCGTTGGAATTATGTCGGCAGCATGAATGGCTGAGGAATTATGGTAATTTGAATTATGCATATCAATCAGTGTCACTGGCGACACCGTCGAACTTAAAGAACCAGTGTGATGTTTAATGACGTCTACTGGTGAGAATCCAGATTGCAACAACTAAACACCTGTCACCATCCCCCTCCCCTCCTAAATGTTTTCAGAGAACCTACAGTGGCCCCATGATCACAATGGACTCTCCAACGACCACATTCAGTGGTATCTACAGTCCGTTGGTTCATGTACTGTATGTAGATACAGTTAAAGTAAGTCCCGACACTTTAGAACTTCAGCATGCTTCGCAGTATCAAAATGTGCAGCTTTCTCAGGACAGTTGGGCTTGTTTATTAGCTTTTTGTGACTGATACTTTTCAAAATATTTAGGTTTTTATGCCTTTTTTTTAATTGGAAGACAGTGGAGAAATCTTGAAATCCTCTTCAAACCCACCTTAATTTGAGCTTTTACTAGTTCAGCAAACTTGAGTTAGAGACGTTTAAACTTTAAATGGGTCCCAAAACTATTTAACTTTTTGAACAGTCACAATTGAAGTTTTATGCAATGTTCAGCCCATCTGAGTTTATAATAGATGTGTATTGCATGGGGCTAGAGTGCACTGTAGTCTTTTTGCTGTTTAAGTTTTTTTTCATAATTTCTCTTCATAAGCTCTTTTCAGTCCTAGAACCTGTTCTCTACCTATGCAATACATACATCAAAACCCGGGTATTTTTGGGCTGTCACAAAACAAATACAGTCACAAAATAAAGTGACTTACAGAATTTAAACTAGAAGCCTCTAAGTATCATAAGGTTTCTGCGAACTCCGATCTTGGCTTGCTGTGTGGACCGGGACTTCAGTCCTCGGCGTTGCCTGATGCCGGTGGCCGGGGAAGAGGACATCACGGGCGGGGTGTTGTGTTGAGCTGGAGGTGGGCCCTGGCCGGCCGGCGCTACCCTTGTATGGGGCACCAGGTCCTGGGGGAACACTATATCATTTCACTGTGTATTTATATGTAGTTGAAATGACAATAAAGTAATCTAATCTAATCTAATCTAATCATACACTGTTATTTTAATCAACAAAGCAAAGAGAAAATGTATCAAATATTCAAGTGAGACATTTTACTATTTTATGAACAAAATATTGCCTCATCTTGAATTTGATAGCAGGAACATAGTTTAATGAAGCTGGAACAAGGGCAACAAGAAACTGGAAAAGTAAGTGGCATGAAAAAGAAACAGCTGGAGGAACATGTTGCAACTCATTTATTTAATTGGCAACAGACCAATAATGTGATTGGGTATAAAAAGAGCACCTTAGAAAGGCAGTAAAGATGGGCAGAGGTTCAGCAATCTGTAAGAAACTGTGTATTATAAAGACTGAATATGCCATCATCAACCATTACTTCAAGTTCTCGCTGCTAAAATTGGCTCTACACACCACTGAATGAAGTGTACTTAGTTTTTTTCTTCAGGACTACATAGAGCCCTTTTTAAAACCTTTATATGGCTGTATCTGACAAATAATGTAGCTAGATATGTGTACAGACTGTCCAAGAAGTTTTTGTGCTTGAATTTTGATGAGTGAAATTCTAATATTTCATTTCTCTGTTACTTAGCACTAATTAGAATTTGTTACTGTGAATGCCGCTTGCTAAGTGAGGTAAAGTGGGTGAAGGTCCACGTATGGGACAGTTGGTCAAAACGTGACACACCTACTGCTGAATTCTATTAAACTTGATGAATTTGATAGACATGATGATTTTAGAAGAGCCTGTTTGTCAGCAGTGAAGGTCTGTGTCCTTGTAAAAAATAAAAATCTATAGGCGAAAAATATTGGATTGTTATGTTTTTCTTCTTCTTCCAGCTGCTCCTGTTAGGGGTCGCCACAGCGGATCATCTGCCTCCATCTCACCCAATCCTTTGCATCCTCTTCCCTCACACCAACCCTCTGCATGTCCTCCTTCACTACATCCATGAATCTTCTCTGTGGTCTTCTTCG
>VUQH01019569.1:1691-22777 GCA_015106775.1 Etroplus canarensis | reverse complement strand
CCAGATGCTCTTCCTGTCATGGTTCTCCCAGGTGGGAGAGGTGATGTGGCGTGGACCCACATTGCAGACCGCAGAGACTTGACTTGGACTTAAAAAGGGCTTTATTGCCAAACATAGGTACTCAAACAGAAACAGACCTGAGCATGAATCCAAAGAACGTGAAACCCAAACTTGACGTAGCAAAACATGGCTTGACGTGGAAACTCAAACAAACAACAATCAATGCCGCGACACAGGTAGACAGGAAGACAGAACTTAAATAGACAGGGACAGCCAATCACAGGAACAAAGGGAAACAGGGACCAGCTGGGACAGAAGGAGGGGAAGTGCACGAAGACCAGACAGACTACCAAAATAAGACAAGGACAAAACAGACTGTGACGAGGACAACTAGGGACGAGGGAAAGCCAGGGGTCAGGGACAAGGATGAGGACAGAAACGAGGACGAGGAAGACAAAGAAGGGGGGCCGAGAGGGGGAACCATGACAGCAATGAGATAAATTTTACCTGCTTTATCATTTAAAGCTAGGAATTCGTCGTATATTGTACAACCCTGTTTATAAGAATTGCAATGCTTTGTAAAAAATAAATAAAAACAGAGCATGATAATTTGCAAATCATCTGTCTTGCCTCTTTTTATGAGAAGGGGTTGTAAAGCACTAACACTAATTTCATGGAACAGATGGTGTTTTCTTTGAAATACATTCTTTTGTAAAGAAATTTAAACTGCACCAACACTTTGATAGTTTTGTTGAGCAGAGGAGTCAAAAATGTGGCAGACAATCCATGACCACCCATGCTGATATGAAAACATACTTATTTTAATGTGGTTTCAAACACCAGAGTGTTCTATTTCACTTCAGTTTCTATGAATCTGACAAGTCTCTATACAGAACATAGTTATACAACTTTAAATAGAAAAGCGCCATTCAGTGAAGTGATTCCATGTGAAAAGCAGAAGTGGGTGTTTTGCTTTGATTTGAGACAGCTGTCTTAGAACGTTTTCTGAGATTGTTTTAGTTCTGTTTTTCAGACCTAAATTGTCACCTGAGGTGGAATTAGATGAATTCAAGTGTAATCGCTGATTCAATTTTCAACATAATCTTCTCACAAGCCTTTGAACAAAATGTGAAAATAAAATGCTGGTGACAACCCCTCATACATTTATGCAATAGATCAAATATTAGGGTATTACAACAAGTTGACACGTGTGCCGCAACCTCCCTGAAGTCACAACACAATATTCATCTCTTACAGCTATAAATGGATCTGCAAAGTGTCTGTTATTGTTTGATAAGTCCCATCATGAAGAGATTTAGGTGCGCTGTCTGACACTGACGTTGGATTAGGGTTGAACTTGTGGAGTGACTAAATTGCACATCACTTTTTTTTAGCCCGAAACAGCTAAAAAGCTGTAAGAACAAGAAAAACCAACTTCATGCTTCTGAGCTTTACACTCAAAATTAACCGCACCTTTTCACATGACAGTCCTCCATCCACGAGCATTTTTAAAGCATGACAGCTGGATTGCAGTTGTTTTAGCTTGCTCAGTCGGACGACTGCTATTTGAAACAGCTTTTTTTTATTATGGTGCTGGCAGTGAGTGCTGCCTGCATTGATAAATAACCCTTAAGCGCTTTCCACCCACTACCCCAATCCAAGAATATGTGCATTTCTGCAGTCCCTTGCTTACATTTGATAAGACAGTAAGTGGTGAATATTCCTCCCAGTGATGAAGACCATCAGCCTTCCATGGCTGGTTTTGGGATCAGATACAAAGAGGCTAGTGGGAGTTCAGTGGCAGATAGTTTTAAACAAGAACTGGGTGGTAAGCTTTGATTGACAGCCCCTCACTGCCACCCTCCCCTACGCCTTCTAGTTCTCAGTGATGGCTTAATGGTGTCAACAGGAGAGATAGGGTCCTGACTCTTTTATCTGGACAAAATCTTAGGCCCATCACCTTCTCTGTTTGCAGTAATTGCAGCAGCACTGTGGACTCTGTGGGGGGAAAAAGGCAAAGTAAAAGCCAAATCAAAAGGCTCAGCTTCAATCCACTTGACCGAGTGGGTCAACGGAAATAAATGACTTTCCTTTGACCGCCTGTACATCCATCTCTTCAGTGTCACCACTGTCAAGGACACTGGGACCTGCCTCTGGTGCACTCCTGCTCTGATAAAATGAAAACAGACTGGTTGTTTAAAAAAAAAAGGCAGTTGGTCTTTTTCTGTCTGTCAGCTCTCTTATCAATGAGAAACGGTTCATCTGTAGCAACCCGCACTCTCATCACCTCCGGTTGCTGATTATATCAGAGAATAATGCATGGGAGAATACACCAGATGTGTGAACCATGAGGTTAAGGTGTCAAAAAAAAAAGAGAAAAGAAACATGGGATTCCTCTACACTTAGTTTCTGAGTCTACACACCTGGCACTTTCAGGTTTGAGGATCCTTTAGTGTGGACGTCTGTCCATAGAAAGTGTGGATCCACTCCCCACCTGAGAAATAGAGGGAAGGAGGTGGTATTGGCACAAGCAGACGTGGCAAGTGGCAAAGCAGATGGCTCTCTACTTACCATCGCTTCCTCTTCCATAATGTGCACAGAGCACATACTACACTCTGTCTCCCCGTGGGAAGAAAGTAGCTACAGGGTACTCATTTTTAAGCAACGAACAAGCCCAGGCACTGTGCAGAAGCCCTAATTGTTTACCAGATACCCAGTTCCACATGTATTTTTTGAAGCGTTAAAGAGCACACATCAGAAAAAGTAACATTTGCATGTAGTGTTGATGCAGCAGATGATACCTTTCCTTCCTGCTAAGCCACCTACCTCGTTAGCCACCTTACAGCCGGTGCCAATGAACTGGACGACAAATCCAATTGGAGCTTTTCATGATGTTCCCCTTCTTCCTGGCTCCCACAGTACTCTATTCTTTTCATTGGCTGCCCAGGCACCAGATGGAGCCCGTCGTCTCTGCTCCACCCCGGGGCTCTTTCTCTCCTTTTGCGTAGGTAGAGCGAGACCTGTTTACACTGCTGCAGCCAATACACACACACGCACAGGGATACTTTACCTCTTTCTTTTCATATCTTTTAAATGCTCTCCTGGTCACACAGTGAACTGTTCTAATTGTTCTGAAATCGCTGGAATGTTATTATGGCTGCTTACTTTAATAAAGCCACATTTTTTTTTAATCATCATCACAGCAATTTTATGACATGCTTCTTGAATGCAGCAAATACCTTCCCTCTTGTTTGTGTTCATCATAATGCCTCAGAAACGTCCGTCCAAGGTTACCTAGGGCTTAATGGCAGAAAAGCAGAAAAACAAAACAATGGTCTGAGTCATTAAATTTGACAGAAAGCTGTGCATTCTCTTTGTGCTTCATACAGCAACAACAACACCACAAATAGCAGATGGTGGTCATCTGGTTTGGAAATGTGAAATCATCTGCTGCCCTACTTCTGCTGGATGCTAGAGGATATCAGAAAATCTGCGCATTTCTTGATACATGCACACACACACACACACACACACACACACAGGCACACATGTGGGTACTGCATTTAATATTAAGCAAAACATAGATTCAATTTACAGTATATAGAAACTACCTGCATATCAGATATGAGCAAGCAGAGGAAGGTATACTGCAGAGACTGAAATATAAAAAGGACCCTGCACAGTGCAATCTGGATCTTTTCAGATGTTCATCTGGCAGTCTGACACTCCCTCACACTGTCTGTAGATGGCATAGAAGAACATATATCTGACTGCTGGCCATTACCATACAGCTGATAACCAAACATAACTGATTCAGTCTCCTTTAGAATTGCTGGAATTTATAATAAAATCTTCAATCCAACCAAGTGCTATCTGAAAACGATAAACCCTAGGTGAATTTTCCCCCTTACATGATCATACTTAAGGCTGCCATCATTCAGTGTAATAGGTAAAAGCCAAAGTACTGGCGAGGACAACAACCTGCCATCCATCACTATTTTACCAACACTTGTATGATTACACAAGCTGTCATTGACTCACATAAATCAAGAACTAAACCCTCGAGGTTATAGAATAAATCAGCAAACATTAGCAAGGCCTCTCCATTTTTCAGATAATGAAGACAGGTTTATAATCATCTCACATTCAACCCAATATAAAACCCCATGGTAAATAAACCATCGTTTTTCATGCACTCACTAACTTACCTCATGATGCGCCTGAGCTCTAAATAATCGTTCCATGTGCGCACATCAATATATTACACCACAGACAGGTCAAAAGGCATTATCCGTGCCTTCTGCCGCAGCCAAGAAGAGTAGGTGCTGTAGGTGTTTGTCTGTGTGAGTGGGTGTGCGCGGCGCATCTGTGTAAGCGCATACCTACATGTGTCTATGTGTGAAATATAACAGCTTTGACTGGCACAGCACCGCAGCGATGTAATTGGCTTTGGAGAGAGGTAAACAGGACTGCAGTCACGTGGAGGGCAGCTGAAGATTGACCTTCAGAACAGTGAACGAAAAGACCAGACCGGTGGCTGCCTTGGGCACAGTTGCTCTAGCTGTCATCTGACTGCAGCTTTGACACGGGACCTGTTATTTTTTTTTAACTTTTTTTCAGTTGGTTGGAAGGCATAGAGCGGTTATGATAATCAGATCCAACCTTCAGTATCCCCATTACTCATACGGAGCACCTTGTAAGGAGGACACCTTCCTCGAGGATGACTGGGTTCTTCATGTGATCAGAGTTATCCATGTTTCTCCCTCTGATAAGGCTGGGCAATGGCAATGTCTCTTGGCTGCGGCAGTGCACTCTGGCGCTGGAAGTGTGATTACTACACATCTGCAGAGGTGAAAGCAAGACACCCACTGAGAGCTTCTAAAAGGTGTCTAAGGGAGGGTTACGGTGTTGTATGAGCCTTCAGCCAGGGATTTTTGCCTTCTTAACCAAAAGAGGAGAGACCTCACTTTCTGTGGCTGCTGGCACATGGATGATGACAGGCTATTTGTTCAACTAATTACTCGATGTGTATTATAATGTGGCTTTATGTGCATCTGTGTTATAAATCAAAATGCTTGGCTTTACAAATTCTGGAATATTTAAACAGATATGGAGCTGGATTATGCAGTTTTGCACACACTCTTGCTCGTTCTCACACACATATACACACGGTTCTCACTCCATCGCCATCTGCTTGTATATACAGTATTAATGGGAGCCAATAATGGCCCTATGCTTGGTTTACAGTGGCTGTTTATGATGGATGTTAGAGAGTTTAATTGGAAATAACGAGCCTGTTATTGGGACATCATTCCCTTATCAGGTGGATGAAATGAACACCCTTTAATGCAATGGTTCTCATACGAAAGCACAGGAGAGAGCGGTGTTACTGAAAAGATGGTGTTATCGCAGTTAGAAAATTTTGCCAGCTACATCACCCCTTTCTGTCCCTGTCCTGGACATAAAATTTTGATAAATACAAAGAGCAGTGAAGCGCGCTTGATTAGCTTCAGCTAAGATGGCCGGCCCTGTACACTGATGACTTTGTTCCACTCAATCTTAATTAGCAAGTGGAGATGCTTCCGCAGGTTTGATGAGGTCAAAGTCATTCATTTTCCAGCTCAGCGGGGACCTTTCTCACATCTCCCTTTTGTATTGACACTCGGGGATAATCATATCGGTGACCTCTCTCTCGCTCGACTACGCCTCTGCCTCTTGCAGAGCAACACAGCGGATGGTCTCGCCTGAGCTGCAAGGGAATCAACGCCCTCCTCTGCTTCTGTTGAAACAGAAAGAGAAATGGAGAGAATCAATCCAATCCAAGGCTTCCACTGAAAAAAAAGAAACGTTAGAAGGAGGATGTGTTACCTAATACCACTGATGACAGATAAAGGTGTTGGACCCAGTAGCAATTAACCTGCATCTGTGTTTGTTACCAAGACATCAGCCATGACATACTGATTTCCAGGGTAATAAATGGCAGCCGGGGCTTACAGAGCTCAGGGAAAGTTTTAAAGATAATGTTACAACACAAAACAGCAGCATGTGTATTATACAGTAATTAAGTGTTCCTTGTCCTGTAATTTTCTGACTCCACTGCTCTGAAACACACATGAAGGGAAAAGGGACTCAGTCTTAGATTTTTTTTTAAAATAGTGCATTAATAAGCAAGGAAGATGAAGAAGATGAAGAGTGCATTTTTAGTAGTATACTGTATTCACAACATTCAGTCATATAAAAAAGAAAGTACATCCTCTTTCATTTCTTTGTTTTTAAGTGTCAGGACATAAAAATCTGGTCCTTAACAGGTTCTAAACTTATTATCCAATCTCAGCTGTAAAACATACAACAGATTCCACCATGTTATTTTTTATTTAATAAAAATGAATCTGGAATGCAAAAGCAGCCTCTGAAAAAAATTAAGTAAATCCCATGAGTCGGTAACTTGTAGAGCCATGTCTATCAGCAGTATTTTTAAGATTAACTGTTTTCTGAACATCTCTTTTCTTTGCAATGTCTGTTCAGTTCTAAGAGGTTTGTGCGCATTTGTTTATGCTGCGCTTTCTTAAGGTCCCACCACAGCATTGCATTGTCCTGTTGGAGCACCCAGTTTTAGCCAAACTCTAGCTGTCAGACAGATGGCCTCACATTTAACGCTAGAATAATTTAGTGTACTGAGGTGTTCATGGTTAACTCAATGACTGCAAAGTGCCCAGGTCCTATGGATGCAAAACAATCCCAAATCACCACCCCTCCACCACCATGGCTCACATTTGGGTATAATTTAGATCTCCTGAAAATGTTGTGGTATCTCCATTTTGGTCTCATTTGTCTAAGGGACATTGTTCCAGAGGTTTTGTGGATTGTTAAGACGTAATTGTTCTTTTTAGAGACAAGAGGCTTTCTCCTGGCAACCCTTCCAAACAAGCCATACTTGTTCAGTCTTTTTCTAATTGTGCTGTCATGAACTTTAACATCCTAACTTTGGCTTGTAGCATTAGAAGAGAGCTTAATAGGTCCACTTTAAGTTTAAACAACATACCACAAAAAGGGTAAGAGCATTGGCCCAGTGGACAGTTGGAATTAGAATCTTTTACTTTTAATGACCAGTGACTAATTTGCCACCAGTCTTGTCTCTTAACATGGAATACATTTGCACAGTCAGTACAGTTTACACCCATAAATATGAATAAGTTGATATGGCTTGGGGGGGGGGGTAGATAAAATTTCATGAGTATTTTGTACTTCATCCACTGCATTTAGACTGGGTGGCAGCCATTTTTTCTGTCCCTGTACATGTCAACAAAATAAAAAATCCTGTCAATGAAAATGATCCACTTTCTGTGATTTTATATGTGGTCCACACAATTCAAGATATTTTTTTGGGAGTCCATTAGAACATACAATTTCAGCTTGAATTTTGCAGTATGCATTTTATTTTCCTTTACCTTAGAAATAAAAACTAACCTGGAGCTTTGCTTTCAACTTTTATTGACATCTGGCGGCTCCTGTTTGATGTTTTATTGAATCCCTTTTTTTCTTGTACTTTTTTTTTTAGCAGTTTCCCCATTCTGTGAGAGAGAAATCTATACCAAAGTGCACTATAGCTTTTTTTTATGATGGTCTTTGTTACTGCGATCAAATCTCTCCTATGATGATAGCATATGGGAAACCCATGCAGACAAGACTCCAATATGTAGTTGAGTCAAATGTGATAGGTAAGCTTTCTGCTACTAAAACCACCATACCAGTTTCTTTTTCCATTCAAAGCTGCACCTCCTTCTCTCAGTGACAGGTACAGACCTGAAGACTATTTTTGTCCCTTTAAGAACTGATATGTACTAGCAATACTCAGGAGCTTACTCTTGATTCTTTTTGTCCAGCCTGAAGAAGCAGCTTAGTCTCCTGAAAGGCACTTAAAGCAACCTGTTGCCCAGGCTGTGTAGGCTGAAGAATCTTGTTGGAGCTTACCACAACAAAGGCATAGGAATGAGGACATGCTACATGTATGCTAAGGGATACTGCATGGCTTGATAGTCATAGTCTATCTTGGTTCTGCCATTTTTTCTGCTGTGCTGCTATTTGTGCCTTGACTTTGTGCAGAGATTTGCTTTCAACTCAGCTAATACGTAAATGGGACTTTGAAATAAACTATATGGACAAAAAACTGGACTACCTACACATTACGCCTACCTACATTAATATGGAGCTGTTCCCCCCTATGACATCTTTTACTCTTCTGTGAAGTCTTTTTACAAGATTTTGGAAGTTTTGTTTTCTGTGGGAACCTTTGTCAATTCATACCGAAGAGAATTTGTGAGGACAGACACCGGTGTCGCATGAAAGGGCCTGGATTGCAATCTCTATTGTAGTTCAGGCCAAATGTTTTCGAGGGGTTGAGGTCAGGGCCCTGTGTGAGCAAGACAAGTTCTTCCACACCAAACTCATCCAAACGCTTCTTCGTGGACCTTGCTTTGTACACTGGGTCACAGTTATGCTGGAACAAAAAACGGTTTTCCCAAAACAGTCCCACAAAGCTGGAAGCAAATAATTGTCCAGAATGTTTTGTTAAGCTGAAACATTAGCATTTCACTTCAGTGGAATTAAGAGGTCCAGACCATCAACACAAAATCAACCCCATAACATTAGCCCTCCTCCACCAAACTCTACATTTGGTGCAATGTTGTCAGGTAGATAATAATTTCCTGTCATTTGTCAAACCAAGATTCATCCATCAGATTGCCATTCCACAAAGCACAGTTCAGAGTCCAGATGCAGTGTACTAAACACCATTCAATCTGACCCTTGGCATTGTGTTGGGTGATGTTGCTTATCCATATTAATGCCATGAAACGTTTTGGCATTAACATAAAAACAGTTTGTTTTGCTGATGTAAATGCCAGCGGAGTGTGTTTGTGACTCTTGCACACTAAGCACCTCAGCAGTCAGCAACCCCGTTCTGTAACTTTGCATTTAAGGAAGCCACAATGGTTCCACCTTCTAATAATACAACTTACAGCTGATTGTGGAATTTTCAGGAGGGAAGAATTTTCACCAACTGACTTGTTGCAATGGCAGCATCCTATTACAGCACCATGCTTGAATTCAGTGATCTCTTTAGAATCATCCATTATTTCAAAATTGTTTATAATGACAGACTGACACTGGGACTGAATAAAACAACTAAATTTAATGATTAAGAGGTCCATATAGTGTGCTACAGGGTTTGTTAATGTTTTTTTTTAAATTATTATTAGCAAAGTCTATCTTTTGATTCAGTCCTCTTATCCTTTTTACTTCATGTGTTCATAGTAATTTTCCCCCTGGGATTGATAAAGTATTCTGATTCCGACTCTGATAGCAGACAAACCTGGTGGTGTACTGGTGGCACATCCCTTTTTACTTGCACAGTATGTTGCAATGTGATGTATTAATGTTGTACAATTTTGCTGTGTTTTTAGACCTCAGATGCTAATGTGTGGCATTGCTGGGGAAAGATAACAGCACATGAGCATGAGGGAATTGGTATCTGGGCATTCCTATAGCACTCAGGTAGGAAGCTATATGTCTTGAGTCCTCCAGATATTTCTATTTTCATCAGCATTTACTTTTTTTCCTCCTTTATTGGTCAAGGATTGTATGCGTTTTGATTAGGGCAAGAAAATCAGCCAAAAAATGATTTCTGCATCACAGTATGTGTGTCCGTATTATTATGTGGATACTTCACCTCTGTTAGACCACCTACTGTACAATTAAACCTTAGCTTTAAAACTCATGCTGTTACATAGTGTAGATAAGACACGACACATTCTTGTGTGTTTAAGCATCAGTTTGACACAGTATCAGTTTAAAAACATATGGGCCTTCTAGTGAACTTTTAAATGTCAGTGATCTTGAATCAGAGAGATTATGACATTCAGATAGAGAGACTTAAAGAACAAAAAAAAGCAGAGGCAGCATATGGTTTTGAATGTGAGTACTTACAATAATTACCTATTTGATTTGTCTCTTTCTTTTACTTGACAGTCAAAGCAACATGCTCTCTTGAAGAGAGCAATTTGCGGGAAGTGGTTTCTTTAACCACACAAATGCTTGCTGTACACACTATCAAAGCCTCACAATGCCTCTCCCTCACACCACACACACACCCACACACACACACACACACACACACACACACACACACACAAAACACTGACTGCAGTCCTATATCTCTATCTTGCATTACCAAAAAGACTTCTAGACACTCCTGGGCAGGCATCTCCCCTAGAGGCTGGTCGGTGCAGAGGGACGACTTGATGGAGTGGTGCAGGATGGCGGTAAGACAGGCCACGCAGCCAGGGGGACTTGGGCTGTGACATATTACCTTTGGAGAGCAGCAGCAGGGCCACTCACAAGAAACCTATTAGCAGAAGCATCTGCAACCAATCCATATACAGCTCAGCTGTATGTAAAAGCTACCACCGTACAATTACTGGCAGCATGCTTAAACATAAAGGCACGCTCTTGCAGTACACTCACAAACTTCAACCGCTGTGGGCGTGAAGAGCAATATGCAAATGTACACGCTCATACCACCGAGCACTGTCTTAAAGGTAGCATTTCAGCTTTTTTTGTTAGCAAGGACCACATCCCCAAATGCAAATGAAAAACGTTTATCGATAATGAAGTCAGCCAAAGGCTATGGTTTGGGAAGACTTCATTGAGGAGTGATGGCAGCTCCCAGGCCTGGTCTGGCCTTTGAGAGAGAATGACAAACAGTGAAAAGGGCCAGGGAGGGAGAGTGGGGTACAGACATGAGAACAAATGTGTGTGAGAGGCAAGCAGGCATTTATAGACATATCACCGGAAGGTGAGTGTTTGATGAGGGTGCGGCTCTGGACTTCAGTTTACTTTTTTCCAGTAAGGTATAAAATGCTACATATTTTAACTGACTAGTTTACGTTCATATCCTAAATGTTTTCAAATGTGAACAACCCCAGAGAAATCTACGACATTTGTTTTATTTATCAATCACCTGTTGATGCAGTTGTCACGTTTATCATGCCAGGCACCAAGATAATGTGTGACGTAAAGTTATAACATTAGAATAATGTTAACCCTTTCATGCATGGTCACTACAGTGGACAGCTAATGAAAAGCTATTTTCCTTAATGTTGTCATTGTCTTGAGTTTTGTAGTGTTGTTTTGTATGTTTTTGGAATTTTCATGCTTTTGAATTTCTGAGTTCTTTCAGGGTTTGGTCATTTTTAGTTTTATATTCTGTTTGGCATCTGTTGTTTTTGTTCATTCTCCAGTTGAGCCTTATTCATGTGTATTCTGTTATTGCATTCCTGCTTATACTTGTACTCTCATGAGCCTTCTTTTTTTGAATCATTTAGTTCTCCAGATGCTTCCTGCTATGTTCCTGTCCTTTGTCAAGTTTGGTATTGCATCATGTTTCCAGTGATGTTTTCTGTTTCCTGTTTTACTTTGTAACCAGTTTTGTCTCATGTATTATGATCAGTTTTACTCCTTGCCCTTGATTGTTGCCACCTGTGTTCCTTTCCCCCCTGTTTCTTGTTTGCTCATTAGTCTCTGTGTATTCATACCCCTGCCTTCTTTTGCTCTGTGTCACGTCGTCAGTGTTAGTTCCTTGCCTGTGTGTGAGTTCTGTTCCTGTGACATTCATGCCTGGAGTGATGCTTATGGACTTTGTTACTGGAGAGCTCGCTTGGCTGAATAAAGCTCTCTTTTAGTTTACCTATCTTACCTTGACTGTTGGAGTCCTGCAATTTGGGTCCACTCTTCACTCACACATGGCAAACCTGACAAATAGGAATCTGTTTTGTTGCTATAGTGGCGTATCAGTGGCAAAAAATTTTGACAGATGTCATAAATCCTGCATGAAAGGGGTAAACATCTTGCCAAAGTTACTTTTTGTGTGTTTGTTTTGATCACAAGAATATTGTTGGCATATCTTACAATTCAGTTCATATGGTGAATGATGATGTATGAATATTCAACTAACACTAGGTTAGCTGCCATTACTTGTGGTTCTTTTATTCTAAAAAGGTGTCGTAATATAGTTTACACAATCAGAACAGATCTATTGTCTATATTGCTGAAATAATCTTTTTATTAGTTTGTTTAGGATTACTTATACACTAAAAAATCTTTTAACAGTGATAATTAACAATAGCAACTAAAGTTACCTGTTCCCATTATTATGTAGTTATGTTTGATGTTCAGAGATTTTACTTCCTATATATGGAGCACATCAGTGTGCACAATAATACAAATAATCAAATACTTTTTATATTTGCTGGGCAGCTATGTTGGAGCCAAGTACCTGAAGATTTCTGTTGTATAACAATGTATTTACCTTTAGCTTATAGAATCCGACACTCCATTAGAGATCTTGCTGCTGTCTAATGCAGCAGCTATGTGATGAACTCTGAAAAAAGATGCGTGTAGGAATCATAAAATAAAACAAACAAATAATAAAAAAACACACGCACACTGCTTGGTAATCTAACCACATACTGTCTTTATCACTGTGAATTTGTGTGGATCTTTCAAAGCGGTACAGGCATAAAACTGTAGATAAATTAAATGACGCAAAAATCACCTTTTATAGCAGGTGCTTTGTGATCTTGGAGATGTCTAGTTGCACAACATTTTACGTTAGCTGTTCAAAGATAAAACATCCACCTTATAAGTACACTATAGAAATGTTTTGGGCCACACCTCTTGGTCACTGAATTCATGTTTTTTTCATTCAGTCCCATGGCGTATAAAATCAAGCATCTAGCCATGCAGCTCATTGAATTCCAGGTGACACTGTAGCAAATGCCATGATTGCAACAAGTCATTTTGGGAATCTTTCTCCCTTCTAGATATTCCACAATCAACTTTAAGTGGTGTTATTGCAAAGTGGAAGCATTTAGGAACCACAGCAACTCAGCCACAAAGTGGCAGACAACATAAAGTTACAGAGTGGGATTGCTGAGTGCTAAGGTGCATAGTGCATAAAAGTTGTCAAAGCTCTGCTGACTCCATAGCTACAGAGTTCCAAAACTTGTTTGGCTAACATCAAAAGCTGTGCGCCGGAGGCGTCATGGCATGGTATCTGTGACTGGGCAGCTGCATGCAAGCTTTACATCACTAAACACAATGCCCGGCATTGGATGGTGTGGTGTAAAGCATGTTGCTACAGGACTAGGGAGCAATGGGAATATGTTCTGTGGATGAATCACACTCCTCTATCTGACAGTCTGATGGATGAGTCTGAGTTTAGCAAATGCTAGGAGAATGTTACCGGTCTGACTGCACTGTGCTAACTTTAAAGTTTGGTAGAGGAAATATAATGCTATGGGGTTGTTTTTTTGTTTGTTTGTTTTTGTCTGGGGTTTTTTCTGAGCCTCTTGGTTCTAATGAATTGAAATCCTAATGCTTCAGCTTTCTAAGACATTCTCGACAATTCTGTGGTTCTAACTTTTGGAAACATTTAGGTGAGTTTGGTGTGAGCCAGGCTCACAATCTTCAACATCAGTATCTAAATTCCCACAGACATGCTCTAATATCTCATAGAAAGCCTTCCTAGAAGAATGGAAGCTGTTGTAGCTTCAAAGCGGGACCAACTCCATCTTAATGCCTAGGATTTAGAATGGGATCTCACAAAAGCACCTGTAGGTGTAATGTTAAGGTGTCCCAATACTTTTGTCCACATTGTGTACCTCTAAATATATTTTGTTTCTTTAATCTATGACAGAAGACTTGTATACCGGTTTATTTCTTGGCTGGGACCAGTAACTTCATTGAGTGTGTGCTTCTGCATGCATTCAAGTATTTGGCTGCACATGGTTAGCTGAGCTTATAACCATAATCTGCCAAGCCAACAACAATATGGCTCCATTAATAACAAACAACAATCCCCATGTGTTGATTCCCCCAGTCAGCTAGCTTCTGACTGTGATTAAGACCAGGGTGTACTGTGTGAGCTATACATCTTTACATACATCCCTAGAACATCAAAGCAGATTAGCATGTGTTCATCTTGCACTATATGGTATTAGATCCAGGGATTTTTGAATTATGTGAACTTCAAAATCATTGCAGTGATATGATAATCCCAAATCCAAATAGGACTGCTAAGGAATGTGAATGAAAATAGTGTGCTTGAAGTAATTATTACAGAGTACAATGCTGTTGTGCTTCCATACTTGCATATATAGAACGGAGAGAAAAAGCATGTTTGGCTGCCCTCATGTGGATTTGACAACAGCAATGGATTACCATAAATTTGTTTTATAGGGACATATTAGGATTCGAAGAATGTAAAAAAGAGATTATTACAATCTCTGGGTGTCAGGGGATTTCTCGCGTCACTGTTTCTTTTTTCTACAGAGATGTGAAGAAGGAATAGAAGTGTCAGGGAAGAGGGATTCTCTACTGAAGTAGACATTCTCTTTTCTGAATAGCAGATAATATCACATAGGCCGAATATGTGCAATATGGGGGCAAGACCACAGTCATGACAGTGCTGGCTTCTTTATGTACTATCTTAAGATCATTTTAGACCAGGTTTGTTACATCTTTTTCTTAAGGGGAAATTCAATTCAGAACTACCTTACAGCAGTGTTTTTGGTTAAATCAACGATTTTGATAAATAGATTTGATGGCACTTTACCTCTTGAATATATGATTCATCACAAATTCAAATGCTGCATAAAAGCTTTAACTCCATTAACTGCAAAGATGTGCTTTTTCTTTAGATTCTTCATAGAAGGTCTACAATAAGAGTAGCTGTCATGTTGCTAGGTTTCCATTCAACTCTACTGCAAAATATGACTAAACTTCAAGAAAATCAGCCTAAGAAAATACGAATTAGTGCCTCCTACTTATACATGACATACTGTACATTCTATACTTGCTATCCAATAGACTTTTGCAAAAACTGAGAGTTGGTTTGGTGAGATAAACAGCTGGTGTCACTAACTTTCCATTGCAGAGGAAGGTGCAACAAGATGCTGTAAAAAGAAAAACTCAAGCCACAAATGGTGAAAAGGAAAGTAGAAAGCATTATGAAAAAAAAATGCCTTCATGATTTTTTCCTGCCATTTTTCATTTCACTGGTGGAGGGAAAGCTTCATTTACGGTGCATCATGCTGAAATTGAAAATGTGTATAAAGAGAGATGGATGGATACACATCGTATGAGACATTTCCGAGACCATTAACTTAGGCATTAAATTCATGGTAAACCTTCCAGATCAACTGGATGTTGAGATGAGAAATCAAGGGAGCACCAAAACAGAATTCAAAATTCTAAAAGCTCAAACTTGTGTAACAATCCTATTCCAGACTGACTTCAATGGATCTGAATGCAATAAATAACTGTTTCAACTACTGTTATTTATAACCACAATTTTTTTTTAAAAAGAGGGGATGCTACACAGTGGTAAACATGGCCCTGTCTCAAATTTTTAGAGACAGTTGCTGCCATCAAATTCAAGATGAGCTAGTATTTTCCATGAAACAGTAAAATATCCCACTTTCAGTGTGCTATCTTGAAAGTGGGATATTTCATGGCTCAAGAGGTAGAGCGAGTCGTCTTCCAACAGGAAGGTTGGCGGTTTGATCCTGGCTTCCTCAGTTTGCATGCCAAAGTGTCCTTGGGCAAGACACTGAACCCCAAGTTGCTCCCGATGCACCCATCGGAGTGTGAATGTGTGCATGCTAGTTAAAATGCACTTAAAGTTATAGAATAAAGCGCTGTGTGAATGTACGTGTGAATGAGGCTTGTAGCTAAAGGTCCTTTGAGAGTGCTTGAGTAGAAAAGCGCTATATAAGCAGCAATCCATTTACCATTTGATTTGTAAATCATTTCAATGTGTTCTTATTTATATTTTATGCTGCCAACTTTTTTGGAATTGGAGTTGTAACTTGCTAGCTAGTTTTAATGTGTGCCTTTTTTTAAACCTGAGGAGAAATATTTTCACTCAAAATCTTGGTTTTGTCCAAATCCATTTTGGCAGATATAGCAAATAACAAGGAGATGTGTTTTTAAAAACTCTTAGAATACTGCAGCATGATCAACATGCGCTATGTGTATGCGACACATTCAGAGGACCATGGTTAGTTTTTTGTGCAGCAGCTGTTATTTCTCAAAAACATTTTGGCACTGCTACTACATTTATTGTCAGTCTTTGAAAGTGCTTTTAGATTAGTGACAGATGATGTTACCTTAGCCATGTAAAAGCTCGGTAGGTTAACAAGCAAATACTGAACTTTACCTCAGCTTTATGCATTTGAATTTGCGGCTCACTTTTAATCAGGTGCAGTGCCATAGAAACTAAGCCTACACTGCCTTAGAGAGGATTATATTTGAGCTGCGGAAGTCAGATGTATGAAAATCCTTTTTGTTCAAAAATATTGCAAACAGATATCTCATTAATAGAACATTACAGAAGCACACTATTAAATTATTTTCAGATAGCAAAGGGACTTAATGTTATGACACTTTGTTCACCTAGATGATCAGAGGTATAATACATGTTTGTTGCATTTTCAAGCCACATGCCCAGTCTGTCTACAAAGCAGACTTTCTGTTTCCGTTTTATTCAGGTAGCTTACATCAGTTGACTGTAGTTATCAATAATGAATGCAATGTGTTGCATATTTAGTGCGCTGGAATTAATTCACAGGATTCCCAAGAGTGATTGATGCAATATATTGCATTTTGATCAGCACAGTCCTCACAGCAAATGAGGTGGACTCAGTGAATAAAATGTTTCCACATTCTCATTGAGATGACATATTATTGTAGCAGAGAAATGTGTCCCTAGTGTGTCTGAATTTTTTATACAGTTTAGACTTGACCCTGTGCAGTTATTCTTACTCAACTGCTACCTGCCTTTACATTTTTGTTATTTAACTTTAAGTATAGCATGGCATAGAAATATCTTCAGTTTATCACTCATAATATCATTTTTGCATGCAGATGTAGAAGTATTGCTGCTTTTATTGTACATAAAACATAACAAGGATTACTTAAGAACTAAGTTTGCATTAGATACTTACACGGATATATTTGAAATTGCTAAAACATTGCTGCCTTTTTATCCATGTTGTCACTCTATTATTATTTGGCAAAAGCTATCATGCACACAGTTACTTTGCATTCAATGTTTCAAAGTAGAACATTTAAGTTGTTTGTTCATGCAGACTTATGTGAAAGATATTTTGATCAAAATGTGTCAATATTTTCAGGTGGCCATTGCCTGTGGTGCATTATTCTTCCACCGTCAGTCAGTATTCGGTGGGAAACTCTACCCTAAAGAAATCTGGTTTCCACAATGAATGGCTTTGTTTACACTGGACTGCTAATGCATGTCATAATGCTATAATAGGTATTAGAGTGGGTATTAACAAGACTTTACAAACTAATCAAAGAATTACCCTGGAATAACACAAAGTGAACAATGTGCTTTGGTTTCCTCTGTTTATTAGAAAGGTGTGTAATGCAGCATCAATCCACGTCTGTGCACAAACGATATGTCATTTTTGTCTCCTTCCAAATGCATTCATCGTCGAGCTTTGCAACGTTTTTTTCTCTATCCTTTTTTTTTCTCGAGGAAGCGGCTTGAAGCTGTCAGGCCCCGCTTGCCGATAACAACCTGGGGTGGAGAATGACACCTTGAGAGTGACAGATGAAAAGGAATCAAATTCTCCCCGGAGCCAACTGTATGGAACTGATACAGCCTTCCCCCCATTCCACTACCCGTAAACAGTCCACCGCATTAACTTATTTAAATAGGGGGTCAAGCCTTATTTTAGACACTAGACCTGTCCCGAAGAGTGGAGCAGGCAGAGGGAATTGAGAGAGAAAGTTGGGAAAAGAAAATTGAGTAATTGTACTTCTGAATTAATGCCTTTTAATCTCTTCCTCAGCCATTGAGTGATAATGAAAAAGTAAGAAAAGGGCGCTTAGAGTTTGCAAGGAGAGGTTGTGATTGTGCCTTTGCAAAAAGACAGACTTATTGAGCTAATATGAGGGCAACCAAACTAAGACATATTCTGATGAGAGCCCTTAAGAAACCCCATTCAAAAGTCCCATTCCACTTTATCCATGCGGTCAGGATCCAGACTCATAGTCAGAGAGGTGACCGAAATCCATGCTGCATACACCCAGCATCATTCTGACACTTACCCCTGGCTGTGAAGGACACTCGGAATGAACTTCATCTTTGATCCTTCAATTAAGTGCAAGGAGCACATGGTGTCAGAACATAGTTGGTTTGGCTTTTATGAAGGTAGCTGACATTATAAGGATTGCGTGTTTTACTCCTTAAGGTTGAGCCCGTGGAAAAGGTAAAGGTTGGGTGACTCACACACAGCTGCAGAGATTAGAGATTGCTCCCCTGGCACAAGTGTTTTCTCGTGTATTCCGGGCTTCTTCCTCCGTCTATCACTTACGCTCTTATTTCTTCTGAGAGCAAGGTCCCATGCTGTGCTGCAGATTGAAGGCACTGCGTCTGGAAATCAACTGCTTGGCTAGGTAATTTGGCTAATGGACTAATCTCAGCTAAACTTTTGTAAATGAGGGTTTTATGAGGTGACTCTCAGAAAGAAACATTTCGCCAATGTCATGGATGATAAACATGCAATTGAGCAATCACATTGAGATGAAAGCTGTACTGGAGCTGTAGGAGAATAGAACTCAGCATCCTAGTATCTCTCCATGGTAATAATGACTAGATCTGTTATATGGATATGCAATCTCAATTTGATTTTGAGACCCAGTAAATCACAGAAATGACTGTATGTTGTTTTAGTTCTGGTGAAGAAGGGCACTCAAAACTTCAAAACTTTGTTACGATATCTATATTTTGACAAACATTTTATTTCTAGTTATAATAAATTCCATTACCATTTTCATGCCAATCCCCCAATTGAAATAAACAATGTGTCGTCATTTAAATAAATTTGCTTAAAAGTTTCTATTCTGTAGTTGAGAGTAAACTAATAGAATAAAATAAAATGCCAGGCACCTGTAATCTTTGTTCTTTGCAGTTAGGGTTATTCCTGCAACTTCTGGTCCTTGCTCATTGGCACTGGGATAGTTATTGAGAATAACATTCTGCACACTCTCTGCAAGGCAAGCATCTGCATAATATAAAAGGCAGTGAAATACCTTGCAGAGTACTTTTTGTCATTAGCCTGTTCCCTGCCTATGGAAAACTGGAAAGCTTCATCATGCAGGAGCTTTATAAATGGCCCACATTTGCAGAAATGAAATGATTAGGTTTGTGGGAATTTAAATCAAAAATAAAAATGCAAATATCATAAAGCATGGTGCCCGGCTCACATCTAATGATTTAAAAGCTCTTGCTTTGATCAAGCCTTTATTGCATGTACATCTAGGTCACGTTTTCCTATTTACTATATTCTTAGTAATTTCCACTCATCTCTCTGAAAACTTATGAAAGACAAATTTCATCTGGACATTTTAATGAATCCCATCAACTAATTATGGCTAGACAAGAGAGATTGGTAGCAAGGTGAGACAGAGAACGAGAGGTCCATCCGATTTTAATTTAACATGGAAGCATTACTGAATTTAATGGCAGTGCTTCCATCTAAGCTTCATATCTGTGTTTTTAGCACTATGACTACTATTATGCATCGACACAAAGCCTTCACACACAGCTCAGGAAATTTATAGCTGTGCTGTCACATGCTGTAATTCTTTATTTTGTCCTTCATCCCCCTAGCTCAGAAAGCAATTTCTAGCAATAGAGCAAACTTTGAAGCCAACATGGCCGCTGAATGAACTGACAGACAGACAATATGTCGCTTCTGATTAGAACTAAGAGGCGGTGTGATAGAGGAGGATGGGGCCAGTGAGGTCTGCCACGCCATCTCCACTCATACTGCTTGAAGGAACTCCAAATTGTCTCACCCTGGAGGTCAAAAGCACTCTGGATGCAAAGCTCTCTCTATGCACACATACACATAGACACACGCACTTCTTGTTTGCCTGCTGACTGTGGATATTGCAGATCCGTGTCCGGTCCTCCAGCGATGGGCCAGTGATTGGCAGGTAAATGGCTGCTCTGTTTACAACATGGCCGTCAGATCCAAGCCCACACTGTCCTTGACCTGAAGCTCTACCTGAGCTGCATAAATTTGGATTAAATGTTCTTCCCATCAAAGTTACCCAGAGGACTTGACCCTTGTGATTTCCATTGCAACAATAACCCTGCGCATGCACACTGACACAAACGGCACAGTGCAAAATCAGAGGAAAAAGTAATATATTTTTATGATAGTTCCTGCTTTGATTTATCTTCTTGGGGAATATATTAAATCTTTCTTTCCCTGTGATAAAAGACATTTATATGATTTACTTGTAGCTATTCAAAGTTTTGATAATTTTATACTTATTCAGTCTAACGTATATATTTTATTCAAAGTAAATTTTCTCTGTTTCTTATATATTTTGTCAGTGAGCACTACCTTAATACATATTATTCATTTGACAGCATGGCACAACAAGCTTGTGTTTGTATTAGATACTCAAAGGAGTTTGATTTAAGCTTTTAAAGATTAGCCACAGGCTGTTTATGTTGGGAAATTTGTTTTCTTCATACTTAGTGCGCTGTATGTCCTATCTAGGTGCCTCCTGCAAGTTAAAATTCTTGTGCAGTGCAATGGGCTGAAGAAGGGAGGGGGCCAACAGACTGACAGTCTGAAAAAAGTGCCCGGAGGAGGCCTCAGCATGTGTGTGTGTGCGTGTGCGTGTAAAAGTGTTCCACTGGACTTTGTGCATGTGTGTATTCTCAGAGTTTTTGAATTTTTTTTTTTTCCTCCTCCAGGTGGTGCTCTGATGGCAACTGGAAGGTGGTTTGCCTGCACAAAACCAACCTACTATGTGGTTGCCTCCAGGGAAGGTCTGTGCGTGCTTTCTTCTGCCATTTCTACCACTTCTGAAAACATATTTACACACATACACAAACGGCATATACTAGCAGATGCCTCCACTGGCACGTGACTGCCTCCTACCTAGCTCAGCCCCTCCATTACCCCCCACCCAATGCCCCG
>VUQH01019557.1:44320-55327 GCA_015106775.1 Etroplus canarensis | reverse complement strand
TTTTTTTTTTTTTTTTTTTTTTTTTTTGCTTTTTTGTGAAAATAAGCTGAAATGTGGACTCGTCTGACCATAGCACGTGGTTCCATGGTCTTTTAGTCCATCTGAGATGAGTTTGGGCCCAGAGAACACAGCTGTGTCTCTACATAGAGTTGATATATAACTTCCTCATTGCATAATACAGTTTGAAGTTGCATTTTTGGATGCAGCAATGGACTGTGTTACCTGTCAGTGGTTTTCAGAAGTATGCCTGTGTCCAGGTGGCTGTATTTGTCACAGTAGCATGATGGCTTCTTAGGTAGTGTCACCTGGGGGCTTGATCACACACCACATATTCATTAGTGGTTTCCAGCCATGCCCTTTATGTAGTGAAATGACTCAGAATTTTCTGAATCTTTTCACAATATTATGCACTGTAGATATTGAAAGACCTAATTCTCTGCAGTCTTGTATTGTGAAATGTTATTTTTGAATTAACAACTGTCCCATAAATTTTGGCACACAGGGGTGAGCCATGACCCATCCTTGCTTTCAAAGACTTTGTGATGGATGCTACTATTCCACCCAATCATGACACCTCATCTGCTCCCAATTAGCCTGCTTTGTGGAGTCTTCCAAACAGGTGTTACTTGAATATTCTGGGCACTTTTCAGTCTAATTTCAACTCTATCCCAAGTTTTGTTAAGTGTATCAAATTCTAAATTTGTGGATATTTAATAAATCAGTAAAACTCTTGGAAATCTTTTCTTTGTAATTTTGTCAGTGAAATCAAAGTTCATGTGAATAAACACAGATTTTTTTTTATTGCATTTTTGAAAATATCTCAGCTTTTATAGAACTGGGGTTTGTATGTTGTGTGTCTTTTTCCATTTGCTTGAGCTCTGTCTACAGCAGTTTGATATCTGCATCAAAATATACAGTTTAATATAACTGAAGAAGACCACTGCATACATATATAAATCTATTCCACATCAGTGTAATCCAGTAAACCAGATTTCCAAAGAAACATAAGTGCTCATAAGGAAAAAACTTGTAGAACAATTATCAAGTTTTCTGGTGTAGTTCATTAAACCCCTGTAGATACCTGTAGTCTTTGTTTTGATTTGTTGATTGGAACAACCAAGGCTTCATTAATTTTAAATCTCTTGGCATGCAGCAGGATTGGGCAGGTCTAAATTTCATGGATTCCAAGTTCCAATTTTATTCAAAACTAAATAAATACAAGTAAACTGATGTGCTGCTTGTGGAGGCAGAAGCACCATTGATGGGTTTTAGTGGATTATTACATTTCCCCCTGCTCAGACCTGTTGTGGATGGCAAAAAAAAAAACAGATAAACCTGCATATTGATGCAGTGTGAATCCCTTCATCCACCTCTTAAAAACCTCCAGGCATTACACTGGGATTTAATGAAAACTAACCTCATACATTTTTTTTCTGTTTGTTCCCCTGTGTTGGATAAATAAAGACTAATATTTTGCTGATGTTTATTGTTTTTTTTTTCATATAAATACCTGAAATGAACCTATTTGAATATGCAGAGAAGAAGAACCAGAGTTTTTGCATTTATCTGTATCTGTTTGTTTTTTATTTTGGAGTGACTTCATGAAAATTATCCTCCCTCCTCTCTTCCAATATATGCTGCTGCTTTTGGGGTGGATGAAATGAGGAGGAGGGCATGTGATTGGTCATTTCTGAGCTGTGCCCCAGCTCCCCCTGCTGATTCTGTATTCCTCTTATTAATAATATATTCAGCCTCTCGTCCACATTTTACTGAGCTGCACCTGGATTGCACCATCACCTTTGAAATTGAAAATATGTGCTGTTTACGTCCAGCTGTGTGATTGGTGAGCCCTGGGAGTTGACAAACAATGTCAGTGATGATGTTTAGCAGGTCAAAACTCTACCATATGCTCACAAGCTTAATTTTTGCACATTAACATTGACTAGTTAGTGATAAACAGAAAGGCACATCAAGGCCTGGGACTTGATTTGCAAATATTTAAAGAAACCACCCAGAATTTTTAATACAGCCTTTCTTTAATATTGTGAATTGTTATAAACTGCTGTCTCCGAGCCTGTTAAGAACTCCTGCTCAGTTTGATATTATCAGAATTATCGTGTCTGACTTTGCGTGTCTACAAAGCACAAATACATACTTCAACGCTTTCCACTGGGTTTATGTGACATGAACTAAACTAATGTAAAATGAGTGTTTCTTTAACTTTGCTTTCTGCTCTCAACAGGTTCAGGATGCAGCAGGTGAACATTGTCGGTCCCAGCCCCATGAGCGCCCCCTCTAGGTTGATTCAAACCTTACAGGCTGCCCCGGACACACACCCCTCCAACCTCAACCTCCTCTCTGCCACACAAACCAGCCTGAGGTTCAGCTGGAAGGTGCTTACGCACACACACCGGATACACACTGAACTCTCAATCCTTAGACCCCTGTTATGCCCCTTTACACCCATTCACTGATGGTTAATTTGGACTTTCTTTGTTCTTTTGCATCTCTGTGTGTTTGCTCCTGTTTTAGTATTCATGCTTGTGTGCATGTGCACGTGCACTCTGCAGCAGCCGGGCTGAACAGGTTGAGTGGCTGACAGCCTGTAATCAGTGTCTCTCCTGGTTATCAGTGCTAACACTAATCTGTCACATTTCCCATTCACCACGTGGACTGCTGGCTGTACAAACTGCAATGTAATTTTCTTCTCACTGTCTTTTCTCTTTTTGCTCTTGTTCCTGCTCTTCATCCTTCGCTCTTTTTCTCCATCTCTCGTTTACTCCCCCTTCCCCTCTTCTATTATAAAATAAATGGAGAGCAGACTATTTTCCATTTAAGAGTTGGAATGAGAAAAAGAACCTGTCAAATCAGACACAGACACTGAGGTGCTATGGGCTACCTGTGCAGCATGCTAATGGGATTTTACCTGCGTGTTAGCGCCCAGCCTGAGCTATGCTAGGCTTTCTGCTGAAATGGAACCGTCACAATGGTTTTAGCTAAGGCTATTATTCTAAGCTGCATATTAAGGGTAATAAAGCTAATGTGACATTCTGTATTATAGCTCCTAAATGCTAAGCTGGGCTAAATCACTAGGGTATTTAAAATGACTGGGTGTCTCACTTCCTTATCTGTTGCACAACGCAGAGAAACCACTGTACAGTGTTGGTTAAAATCTTCTGAGGAGTTATACACTGTGAGCAAACTGAGCTTTCTGCTGACATGATTTTAGGACAATGAGTAATAGATGGTTTGGGAAGTAATGTATGATCAAGGATGGGTCAGGGTGGAATAAGATGACCGAAAAAAGTGTAGACAGGAGACAAGAAGAGGGTCACAGGAAATGAAAATTGAAGTTAATGGAAGTGGGTAAAAGAAGATGACAGAGGGTGACTAAAATGGGGAAAAGAAGTAGATGGAGAGAGAAGGATCAGGAGATGGAATGTCAAAGGGGAGAAAACAGAAAAAAAGGTTTTTGATGCGCTCTGACACAGTAACAAAAATAACCATATTCTTGAGCACTACAAAATGCTTTTTCACCTGTGTGTGTGTGTTTTTCACATCATCACATTGTGGAAACCCATTTTCTCAGTCAGTGTGTTACTGTGGGTGATGGGCTCCAACATTCATAACCTGCTCATATTTTCAGTTTTGGTGAATTCACATTTTGGATATTTTATGGAGGAGTTTACTGCACTTTAAAAAAGACACTTTTATCTATTTCTAAATATTCAGCTTTAAATATGAAATAGCTCCCTTCTTTCTCTTTTACACCTGTTGTTAGGAATTTGTGCATGTTAGGGACATTTGTTAATGTTAGTGAGTGACAATCATGTGCATATAATTTGTGTGGGCAGATAAACAACATGTCACAATAAAAGTGGGTTTGTACAGTTTTGGGAAGATGGCACACTTTATGTAATTTTGCCTACATGAACTACCACGGTGCATTTTAAATCAAACAATTAAAATGTGATTGAAGTGCAAATTTTGAACTTTGATTCAAGGAGTTTGGTAAGAGTTGCATTGCCTGTGTAGGAATTGCAGCCATTTTAATACATATCCCCCATTTTCAGAGGCTTATTAGTAATGGACAAATTAACATAATTTCAAATAGTATGATTGTTTTTAATACTTGGATGAAAATCCTCTGCTGTCAATGACTGCCTGAAGTGTAGAACCAAATGCTGTGTTCCCTCCCTTAAAATGCTCTGCCAGGTTTTTACAGCAGCCACCTTCAGTTGCTGCTTGTTTGTGAGTCTCTCTGCCTTAAGTTTTGTCTTCAGTAACTGAAAAGCTACTCTACTGGGTTGAGATCAGGTGACTGGCTTGGCCATTAAAAAATATCCCATTTCTTTGTCTTGAGAGACTCAAGTCTGCTTTGGGTCATTATCCATTTGCACTGTGAAGCACGGTCCAATCAGTTTTGCTACATTTGGCTGAATCTCAACAGAGAGTATTGCACTGAACACTTCAGAATTCATCCTGCTTTTTCTATCAGCAGCCACATCATCAACATCAGTGGCCCACTTCCATTGACAGTCACATGTGCCCATCCCATAGTATTACCTCCACCATTACTGGCAGATGATGTGGTATGCTTCAGATCATGAGGTATTCCTTTCCTTCTCCATACTTGTCTCTTTCCATCATTCTGGTACAAGTTCATCTTGGTTTCATCTGTCCAAAGATTTTTTTCCAGAACTAGGCAGACTCTTTTAGATGTTTTTTGGCAAAGTCTAATCTGGTCTTCCTGTTCTTGAGTGAAATCACTGCACCTTGTTGTGAACTCTCTGTATTTACATTCATGGAAGTGCCTCTTGATGGTAGACTTTGACAATGATACACCTACTTCCTCAAGAATGTTCTTGGCTTGGGTAGATGTTGTGAAGGAATTCTGCGATCATCCACTTTAGTGGTCTTCCATGGTCTTCCAGCCCTTTTGGTGTTTCTGAGCTGTGCAGTGCATGTCTTCTTTTAAAGAATGTTCTAGGTTGTAGTTTTGAGCATTCCTAAAGTTTTTGCCATTTCTCTGATAGGTCTATTTTGGTTTTTCAACCTAATGATGTCCTCCTTCAATTCTATCAACATCTCTTTGGACCTTGTATTGAGAATTTCAGTAAACAGCTACCAAATGCAATTCAAATTCAACACTTGGAATCAACTCCACATCTTTTATCTGTGTAGTTTGTCACAGAATAACAAGGAACATACCTCACCTGGCCAAGAAACTGCTTGACAGTCACTTGTCCCATTGCTTTTGAGCCTCAGTAAATGGAGGACTATGTATAAAAATGACTGTAATTCCTAAACAGGTACTGGAATTTTTTTGTTCAACCCTTTGAGTTAAAGCTTTGATTGTCTGGTTTAAAATCCACTGTGGTGGTATAGAAAGGTAAAATTACAAAAAATGTCATTGCCAATGAAAATTGTGGATCTGTATGCTGCATTCGTTTTGTGGTTTTCATATTGTGACTCTTCCTAAATACATCTATGCTCCTTAAATGGCCTGCTGTCATGTTACATATATTTCTTATAAATAAACTGGGAGCATAACTATTACAGCATGTACATTATGAATAACTGTGTCACTTTTTTATTACACCAGCATGTTTTTAAGTGCTATCCACTATTATTCAAATCTTTTTGTGCTCCACTGATTACAGTCAAAAATATTTAAATACTCTCAAGTAGGACCATGCTCACTTGACGCCAGGTCTCAAGACATTTTAACATACTCAAGGGGTTGAGTGTTGGAACACTCACCCTTATTTTTTGAGCCATTATGGGGGGAAAAGCTGCAAAATCAAATTATAAAAAACTGCATGGGAAAGTTTTGTGAAAACGGTGTGGATGTTAGCCATGTGATTCTTTCTCATTTGCTCCCTATTTCCCCTTCTTTGCACTATATGTCACCTTCCAGCCTCTTCCAGAGTTTGAGTATAACAGCAGTCCAGAGACTGTGGGCTACCGGCTGCGTGTGTGGAGGACAGATGGCCAAGGCGAGGACAGGACCGAGGATGTGAAGGGAACTGGTGACACCAGTGAGGTCACAGTAGAAGGCCTGGATCCCTTTACCCAGTACCAGGTTCAGATACAAGCCTTCAACTCCATAGGACCAGGACCGTGGAGCCAGACAGTGGCAGCACACACCGCCGAATCTGGTACGAACATAGACCGCACTGATCCATCTTTCCTATTTGCAAGTGTCCAACAGAGATGTCTGTAAGATATCGTATATGCTGGGTATAAGAAGGCAGATGGGTGAGGAATAAAGTGCTCCCATTACCTCCATGTCTCTCCTCTCATCCTGCCACCTCTCTCTGCCCTCTACACTCTCCCTCTATTTCAGCGAGAGTAAGATTGATGAGGAGAGGGAGGAGGAGATGATTGAGATAAAATCGAAGATTGGTTCAGAGAGTGAACTAGCACTGAGCTGTGTATGTGTGTTGGTGTCTGTGTGTGCTTGCGTGCATGTTTCTGTGTGTGTTCTCTAGTTCCATCTGGATCTCCAGTGAATGTGACTGCTGAGGCAGTGACTTCCTCCAAGATCCTGCTCACATGGTCTGCTCTCCCTCAGGCACAGAAGAATGGAGTCATTCTTGGATATAAGGTGAATAAAATACACAATCCAACCCTGGCATTCTCACTTGACCTCCTCAATCCATTATCACTTTCTACAAAACTTACACACACACTTTCTCACACACAGAGACATACACACAAAAATCTGATATAAGATGAACATGATGTAATATCCTGTAACTGCTCCAGTTTGTTCTTCCTACTTTAATGCTTTTAAAATCACCCCACTGCAGTAAGTGTGTTTGGGGGCCATTTGTGTGTAATTGCATGCATGCATGTCACAAAGAATTTAGTATTAATATGCACTCATAATTTCTTGTTGTAGGAGAAACAATAGCTGGATTATTCTTTTACGAAAATGAACAATAATCCATAAAGGCTGCTGGTTTTAGAATGTACCTTATTTTAGGACATAGACTCCAGTTTAGGCAAGAAAATGTGATCTGCACGTGTGTGCATTCGCAGACTGAATGTGCTTTAGCGATTCTGCATGAGTATTTAGGTCCAGACTTTCCGCCCACTAAGGGAATATGGCCCACAGTCTATCCACATGTGCCAAATTAGATCTCTCTCTCTGTCTCTAAAAAAAGGCAGACGTGTCTGTCTCATTGTGAGTCCCAAATAAGACATACTTGACATAATCTGATGTGCAGGTTTCTGAGAAAGAGCTGGATGAACACTGCCGATAGTGAAGTGCAAGGTGCACTAATTTTCTCATCACTTACGGTACTGGCAGTCGCACCTGCGTGGGTGCACCTGTTTTTTTGGGCTCCAAAGCTTACCCTGCAGTGGTTTATGTACTATGTACTTGATTTGGTTTTAAAATAAAGGGAGAAACACACACCGATTGCAATGCTGCTTTTTAAGTGAGTGCCCCCCACCATCCATCAAAAGAAATACTTAACAAAGAAACAGCACATCCAAAACATTTCTGCTAATATAAAAGTGGCTTTGAGTACACCTCTTAATCTCCACCCAAACATAAGAAAGCAGAACAAAGATTTATAAGGGAGAGAATTTATCCTCTGTTGTGTGGACATGGTTGCGTTATAAATACACAAATCTGCAAGGAAAAATAGGCTGTGACTGTGTGATATAAACCGGTACCATCCATTAAAAAAGAAAAATGTTGTATAAAATCCAGGTCATATCATCCACCATGCCCAAAGCACATCACACTCCACATCTGTGTGTTTCTTGTGCCCTACTGAGGATCACACTGAGCTGCATGCCTAACATGTTAATAGATGGGAAGTGGCTGCCAGCAGCAGCGTTTTAACACCTTCCATTCGCTAGTAGATGTTGAATAGTTGCTGCCGCTTCCTGCTGTGCACGCCTTATGACTATTTCTGTTTTTAGACTCTTAAGCTTAAGGTGACATTCTCCCTCAAATGGTTTTAAGTGTGTAGTATTGATGTTCAAGTTCATGAATATTAAAAAAAAATAGAGAAAAACAAGAAAGAGCAGTTCATGACATGTTTTTTAAATCCAAAACTGTTGGCAGTAAAAGTACAGCATGTACCGTTTTGTTTTCTTAGTTGCTGGCACTAGTGTAATTTTAATTTTAGGATCCATATTTGTTGTTTCAGGTAGAGACTGTTGAACAATCCCATGAAAAGACCAAAGCTGAAAGGTTTAACCTGATGAAGCCTGCTTCCATTGTGCCACTGTCCTCCATGGCTGTCAAAAACACATCTCTGAGTCACATCGTTGCTCAGGCTTACGTGTTCCATCATTGACTTGGCTATGATTAACATTGGCACTGTATTATGAGTCAGTTCCACATACACCACTCATAGTGTTAGAAAGCACACTAAACCAGCAGCTGAAAAACAAATACTCTTTGGGTGCCTGCTTGAGAGTTTAAAATAAAGATTTCTTTTTAGTGAAATTGTTTTTATATTAAAGAAAAATAACTCTGTTTTGACTCAATTATGTGCTGCAAAAGCAAGCAATGAATAGAACACTTATTAGGCTTAGATGGGTCACTTTGGTTCTTTAAAATAATCTTCAGTATAATTGTTAGTAAGTGACTTGTTGTGTCTGACTGCTGTTTATTATGGAGCAGGTAGTGTAAAAGCTTTTGACCATATAATCTGTAAAAAGTAAAATTTTGCTGATGTCTAAATATACAAACAGGGATGTTGAAGCAAAACTAAACTTCAGAGGATCACATACAGTCTTGCCAAAAAAGTACACCTCCTTTCAGTTCAATGGTTGATATGATGAAAAAAAATCATCTGGTCCTTATCAGGTCTTAACATTAGGCAAGTCTAACCTCAGATGAACAGCAACACATGACACGTTCCACTATGTCATCATTTTTTTTTAACAAAAACAAAACCAAAATGGAGAAGCCATGTGTGGAAAACTAAGTACATACCATGATTCAGAAGCTTGTAGAACCACATTTGGCCTTCTCAACAAAGACACCTTTCAGAAATATGTTAAATATATCAAATAAATGTGCATGTACAGGTTTTTTTCCTTAAATTAATTTGGAAGTTTTTTGTTTCTTTTTTAGGGCACTTTTGTCTAATTGTGTACAGTCATTTAAAAAGAAGGCTTTCACAGGGCTTTATGCAGTCATGTAAAAAATGTAAAAAGTACACTCCATGATTCAGTAGCTTGTAGAACCATCTTTAGCAGCAGTAACATGAGGTTATCATTACTTTGTCAGTCTCTCACATTGTTGTGGAGGAATTTTGGCCCGCTTTTCTTTACAATATGTGTTTCAGTTCATTGAGGTTTATGCGCATTTTTTTATGCACAGCTCTCTTAAGATCCCGCCACAGCATTTCAATCAGGTTGAAGTTTGGACTTTGACTGGGCCCTTGCAACACCTTGAGTCTTTTCTTTTTCAGCCATTTTGTTGTCAGTTTGCTGGTGTGCTTGGGATTATTGCCCGACTGCATGACCTGATTTCAGGCTTTATCTGTCAGACAGATGGCCTTACATTTGTCTCTATACTATAGCTACTGTATACTTGTTCAGTCTTTTTCTAATTGTACAATCATGAACTTTAACATTTAACATGCTAACTGAGGCCTCTAGAGTCTGAGATGTAGCTCTTAGGTTTTTCGCAGGTTCTTTGAGCATTGCATTGTCTGGCTTTAGGGTGAATTTGCTGGAACATCCACTTCTGGGAAGATTAACAGCTGTTGTGAATGTTTCCAGTTGTGTAAAATGATGGACTTTGAATTGTTTGAAAATGGCCTTATAACCTTTCCTAGATTGATGGGCAGCAATGATTGCTTCTCTAAGTTCGCTGCTGATGTTGTTCCTCCTTGGCATTGTGTTAAGACACACCTGAATGCACCAGACTAGCAAACTGACGAAAGTCTGCTTTCACAGAGGTGCTCACACTGGCTGATGATCAGTTAATCAAGAGTATTCGATTAACAGCACCTGGCTGCTACTTACCCTCTTATTTCCTATGGACACAGTAAAAGTGTACTTATTTTTTCACACGCTGCTTCTGAATTTTTGCTTAGTTTTTATTAAATAAATTATCACACAGTATAATATGTTGTATTGTTTTTCATCTGAGGTTTTATTTACCTAATTTTAAGACCAGGTAAGGACTGGAGCTTTTTTTTTTATTATGCCCTGATACGTAAAACCATAGAACTGAAAGAGGGTGCACTTTATTTTTCAGATGACTGTAGAAGCTGCAAAACTAATGAGACCTGAACACAGAAACAAAAACTGATTTCTTTCCCCAGCACATTTAGACACTGGGGACGCAGCTGTGCCCTGCTCTGAGGCTGCACATTGGAAATGCACATTGTTTTTTTGTTTTGTTTTTTTGTGGGCTTGCTTAGCTAATTTTATTTATTGTAGTCAGTATTTCATCTACATTATGTTTTATTTTTGGACTTTATTACTATTTTTCCAGTAAGGTGTTTTATAACCAAGTGTTGTGACATATAAAAAATAAAGATTTTGTTATTATTCAAATAATTATGGTAGTAGCTTTCAAGATGTATATCTAAGAGAGGAATGAGTAGGCTTGGGATTGAGTGCTACAGACACACAGATGTCTGAAAAGAATTGAAACAGACTGCAGAATGTGTTTATTCATTATTTTATATCTTTTTTTATTATTGTGGACAAGAATCCATGTATGATGTATTTGTTTTTGTCACTGTGTGCAGGTGTTATACAGCATGAAAGACTCAGAAGGTCCCTCCAGTGTTCAGGTGGCACAAGGAGAAGGGAGTGTGTCGCTGCTCCTTGGGGCCCTCCAAAAGTACACAGTGTACGTGCTGCAGGTTCTGGCGTACACACGGATGGGGGATGGCCCACCCAGCAACCCCGTACAACTAAGAACCAAGGAAGATGGTAGGACGCCGATCTGTATCTCCTTCTCTGATGACTGACTTTTTTTTTTTTTTTACCCACCCACATATATACTGTATGTAG
>VUQH01019557.1:20664-44300 GCA_015106775.1 Etroplus canarensis | reverse complement strand
AGAGAGAGAGAGAGAGACTATTTATTGATGTAAACATCTTATTGAGCTTAGAAATTTCTTTTTTCAAGAGTAACCTAACCAAGAGGACACCAGAAATTGTAACAATTATAAACACAAACAGTCACACAAATACAATTGACACAGTACAAGCAAGTGGACACAACATCCAGATCACATACAATAACATATCCAGAACAAAAAAGGTTTAATTTCAAACAAATTTCAGTTCAACTTTTAAAAGCAATCACATTGATCAACAGTATTACTTTCTCAGTCCTTTAAAATTGACTTCCTGCATTCTAACCTGTTCTGACAGCTTCACCTCCTTAAGTGTATTATTCCAGGCACCAAATTTAAAAGCGTTTTTTTTCTAATTCTGTTCTGATTCCAGGAAAAAACATTGTAAAATATCATGAGAGCGAAGGCTGTAATGGTTATGATTTTTACACACGTATGTAGTACACAGAAAAGAAGATCCCAGCTCAGGCAGACATGTATGTATAAAAGCCAACCAGTGGGAAAGTCTAGGGATATACGGAGGTGGCCACTTAGCAGCAGCATAAAGAGAAATGTGGTGTACATTATTTCCACAGCCAGTAATTAAACTTAATACACAATAATATATAGCATCCAACTTCTTTAGATGATGTAAGCTGCATTAATAAAGAGCTGATCACTGTAATCCAATAAAGGTAAATAAGTTGGAGAAATCATGCATTTCCTTATCTCATGAGGAAAAACAAGATTTGCTCTTTGAAAACAAATGTAATTTAGGTTTCAGCGTAGATATAAACTTTTCAGTGTGCATTTTTGACCATTTCAGTTTCAGCCCTTTGACCAGTTTTGAAAGGAAGGAAGGAAGATTAGATCTCCTGGCCGTTTAAAAATAGCAGGAGATTTTCCTGAATTTACCACAATTTAAGCTGAATGGGACTGAAAAGAAGCAAAGGGAGACTGCAGGAATTTGAGGGTTTGTACTACTAAAAGGAAGGAGAAATATATATCTCCGTGGCATGGCTTTGGACACAGGGAGAAAAGAGGAAAAAGACCTAGCAAAGTGGATGCACTGTGTTGTAGCTGACAAGTAATTTAAAAACCAACTTACAGCCTTCTTGGACAAGCCAGTACTGTGTTTATTCACCAAAGTGGCAGGGTCAGTGTGTCCAGTATTTTGTTAAACACTTGCTGTTTTCTTTCCTCAGCAGCTCTTAGAGCCTCTTTACACGTGGGCTCCAAACACAGATATACAGTATGACAAAAATTGTATTTGTCAATATTTTGATCCATATTTTGTCAGTATTAAACATTATTAATCTCTGAAACATCGTGCAGTTAGTAAACTTTAAAGTGTGTATGTTAACTGGTTGGGGTTTAGGGCCACTCCAGGGGGTGTTTTTGATCATGAAGCTCGTATCATGAGCATGGATGATCATAAAAGCAACCATCTCCAGCACAGGAGGCATATGAGCACAGGTGAGGGCAAAAAGAGGCCCTGGAAACACTTTAAGGACATCTGCATACAAACCAAGGGGAAACACACACCACAGAAGACTTAGCAATCCAGAGACAACGGAGAGCATTCTGAAGTCAGTCATTAACGGGCCTAATTTCAGGTTCACCTTCAGATACCTTATTATGACTTTTAGTTCCTGTATATAGATTGGTTGTTGAAAAAAGGCTCTCTTTATGCTATATTTGCTGCAACTGAACTAAACGGTGACTAAGTGGTTTTGGAGAGGGATGAAAAGCACACCATTGTAAAGAACATAAGCAGCAGAAGCCAAAATTAAAATTAAATTTCAATTAACCACCCACCCGTGGGTATTTATTTTCATGTGCTCCATCCCTCTGCAGCAACCTGGTAACCATGGCAGACCTTTCAGTATGGTAGTAGCCCATTGCTGGTCTTTCTGAAAGATAAAGTACACAAACACACACACATTCACATAAAAGCTCACATATGCTCACAAACACACACACTGAAAGCCTCATAGACCCACACACTCTCCTCTATCAAAGTGTCACGTTTGAAAAGTTTTTCTCATTTCAGGATGAAACAAGAATGTGGAAGTCAATTCCCTGCAATGTATAATGAACCTACGCATACACCTACTGTACACACAAGCATACACACTCATACATTGACATGTATTTGCTGGTGTGGAACATGTGCTTTTATCAGGAACAATGGCAGCCCAAGTGAGGTTGAAAGAAAATTACATTTTCTCTTTTGTGTCTTTTAGAAGTACCTCTTAACAATGTGAAAGAAACTCACTCAATGTATATATTTGTGAGTGCATGGGTGTGTGTTTTGGTCTGTATATATGGTGAACATATCCACATACATCTGTGTGCCATCATGCTAGGACATTACAATATAGGAGCCAGATGCTGAGATAGTCCTTTTGTCATTACAGGATTGAAGCATTTATTTTGAGCCTTTTTAAAATTGTATATTAATATCCTTTAATTCTCCTGCCAACTCCTTTCTCTGTTTTTTCTCCAGTCCCAGGGCCCCCTGTCAGGATGGTGTTTCCAGAAGTTCGATTGTCATCCATTAGGGTGGTTTGGCAGCCACCTGTGTTCCCCAACGGCATCATATTAGGTATAAAAACAAACACCCACATATACAAGTGAGCATATTTTTGAAAACATTTAAATCATAATCCATTTTTATGCATGTAGTGAATGATTTAGCAGATTTAAACTCACATACAGATTCACACATACAGTGAGATTTTTTTTCAAAAGGAAATCGGAAAGAAAAACTGTAAAATAGAAAACAGCAGATTCTGTTTTTAGCTTTTAAACAAGGGTCAGCTTGCTTTTCTCTCCATTGCTATTTATATGTATGTGTTTGTGTGTGTGAAATCTGGAAACCTGTATATGGAAAGGGGTGCTGTAATTGCATAAGACAACCTTCCTAATATACGCTATATGACCAAAAGTTTTGGGCCATGTACTCATTACACCTACAGGAGCTTTTATAATAGCCCATTCTAAAGCCTTAAACATTCATATTGACTTGGTTTCCCATTTGCAGCTTTAACAGCTTACACTATTCTGGGAAGACTGTCTATGAGATTTTGGAATGTGTCTGTGGGAATTTTGACACATTCATCCAAAAGAGCATTTGTGAGGTCAGACCCTGATTTTGGACAAGAGGGCCTGGTTTGCAGTCTCTTTAATCCCAGAGGTGTTTCATGTGGTTGAGATCAGGGCTCTGCACGAGCCAGTCTAGTTCTTCCACACCATCCAACCTTGCCATTATGAACCTTGCTTGTCAGGCTATAACAGAAAAAGGCCTTCCCCAAACTGTTCCCACAAAGTTGAAGGCATAGAATTGTCCAGAATATCTTCATAAGCTGAAGCATTAAGATTTCCCTGGAACTAAGGGGCCCAGGCCAACCCCAGAAAAACAACCCTACAGTATTATCCCTCCTCCACCTAACTTTACAGTTGGCACAATGCAGCCAGGCAAGTAATATTCTTCTGGCATTCTGCAAACCCAGACATCTTTATCAGACTGCCAGATAGAGAAGTGTGATTCGTCACTCCACAGCGCATGTTTCCACTGCTCCAGAGTCTAGTGGTAGTGTGCTTTACACCACTCTGTCCAGCACTTGGCATTGTGCTTGGTAATGTAAGGTCTACATGCAGTTGCTCAGCCATGGAAACCCATGCCAGAAAGCTCCCAGTGCACAGAGGTTTCATACTAATGTTAATGTCAGAGGATATTTTGTAACTCTGCTGTTACTGAGTTAGACTTTTACACACTATATGCCTCAGCACTCTGCAACCCCGCTCTGTAAGTTTTTGTGATCTGTCACCTTGTAGCTGAGTTGCTGTGGCTGCTAAACACTTCCAGTTTGCACTAATGCCACTTTTGGTTGATTGTAGAATATCTGGCAGGGAATAAATTTCACCAAATGACTTGTTGCAATGGTGGCAACCTATTACCTGAATAAAAAACACTTGAATGGCCCATTCTTTCACAGATGTTTGACCAGGTCTCCCTCGCAAAAGAGTTTCTGAATCTCAAGGGAATTTTACCTGTTTAAAAATGGCTTTTTAAATAAATAAATAACACCTGAATTCAATGATTAAGCGTATATCATCTATAGCCTTATATATAAACATGCAAAATCCTGCACTATCAACTGGTTTTTAAGACTCCCAAGCACAACGTGCAGTGTCACTCAGAAAGAACAGACTCCAGGAGAAGACGAAAGGTGAGAGAAATGTGTGAGTTGCTGAGCTAGAAACAGAGAGAACAGAAGGGGAGAGATTGCATAGAGGAGATATATAGAGGTGAGAGGAGGGACAGGTGTGTGTGTGGATGTAGTGAAAGCTGGAAGAGGAGCGATATTTGTCCTCTCAGTGGGAGAGGGAGTTGAGCAGGACAGTTTGAGTGATGTGTGACTGTATTGTTAGCGGGAGGACATTTAGTGCGACACCGCCCTGTAGCAGAAGGATGAGTGGGAGGGCAAATCTTGCTGTTTCAATCACACAGACACACGCAAACATACAGTCCTACTGTGTCCTTGCTGAGCGTGTGTTGTGTGTTTATGCAGATACAAAGGAGGGTAACATAGTGGTCTCTTTAGTGTTCATGACTGCCTCATTTCTCCTTGGGTTCTCCACCCATGGGGGACTGACAGAAGGTGGACAGAGGAGAAACAAAACTACAGAAGGTGCACAATCTAATTTGGCACTGTGCAGTGAGGCATTTTTGGTCTGTCACCTTTTTATGAATATAATACAACCACACACATACAAACCCACAAGCATCTCAGTGGCATGTGCATCCAAATTCCATACTTACTGTAACCAAGATGTATGAAGTGTGTTCATACACTGAAGCCATAAAATAGAAGCAACAATTTACTCATATTTGTAAATACTCGAAAAGTCAACAAATTGCACAAATAGATCACATAGTAATTCTTATGTTAACTGTGCTTACTACAGCAGTAACAGTGGTGGTGTTGGCTCATAGAATATTTAGCACGGTATGCTCATTTAAACACAGAAATCCAAAAGCCTTACCAGCTCTTTATTAGTGTGGCAATTTAATCAGCGATGGATGGATGATTATTTTTCTTTGCACGAGAAGGAAAACATTAAGAGAATATCACAAATTAGAATAGTAGCAATAAAAAGAGGTAAATTAGTAAACCTAATCAAGACATCAATATACTCACTAACTTCAATTAATGCATCCATAATCTTGGCATTCAGCACTTCTGTAAGGTTTATGAAACATAATGTGAAGTAATGTGAATGCAGTGCTAAACATTCCCTTTAAACACCTAAAGTAAATCATGAAATATTAACCAGATTAACTGAGAACACAAGTGTTGAAAACCCTTATTTTGACTCATTAGTTTGTCTCTTTGTTAAGCATTCAGTCATGGTCTCAAGGAAAAAGGCTAACAAGCCCAAAGGATGGTGATGTATAAAACACCCTTGGGAGCCCTAAAGGAAAACTATCCATATATCTTGTGTATGGTCGCGCCATGGCAAAACACTGCATACAAATATGTAGTGTAGAAAAGGGATATGAGAGATGTAGAGGGAGAAATAGACCCTGTTTGCACTTGGTTTTTAAAACACTTGGGCAATCAGATCACAAGTGGGCAGCACTAAATAAAAATATCAAAGTCCACCATGAAGTATTCTGATCCAGTCACTCAAACCACTAGCTGGGGTGATCCCAGATCCTTTGACCACGTATCTTTTGCAGTATAAACACTTATGTATTCCGATGTGGCCCCAAGAAGAACATAAAAGGAAAATATGCCATCAGGACACTGAGTCACAAAATTACTTTCTACTGTAGCTGTTGACACTTCAATAGGTACACCTTGCTAGAACCAGGTTTGGCCTTCAGAACTGCCTTAATTGCAGCACACTGGATATTATCTCTTTTTCGAACCATTCTCTGTAAACCTTAGAGATGTTTGAATAGGAAATTCCCAGAAGTTTGTTAAATACTCAGACCAGCCCATCTGACACCAATAACCCTGCCACATTCAAAGTCCCTTAAATCATCTTCCTTCCCCATCGTGATGCTCAGTCTTGACCATATCTACATACCTAAATGCACTGAATAGCGGCCATGTGATTGGCTGATCAGATATTTGTAATAACGAACATGTGAACAAATATACCTAATGAAGTGACCAATGAGTGTGTATTACTTATGGAAACATGTTCTTTTGTTTAGTCACCTTAACTTCACAAATCAGATGCTTGGCTGGCAAAAGATTGATATGAAAACCATCCAATCCAATCACTAATTATAAAAGGCTCAAAAATTCACAAAACCAAAAAAGCCAGTGGAAAATAGTGAGCTGGCAGCATTATTTTGGTTCTGGAGTACATGCTGAAGGAAAACATCAGCATTATGTTTTCGGGTTATCTGTCTATCCGTTTCTTTGTCCCTTCATCCATTGCAGATCTTGTTGCCACTACTGGAGCAGACATTTTGGCTGGATCTTTACGAAACTCTGTGCAGTTAATACCTACCTATAACATTTTTTAGGTCAATGGGGTCAAAGGTCAAAATCACACAGTCATCAATTAAATTTTTGTTACCATGGTAGGAGCTGGCTGGGCTGCTGGATTGTTGTCAGTGATGGGTAGAATATCTGAGGTCCAAGAGGTATGCTGCTGAGTTCTAGGCATTTCATTTATTGATTTAATGTTGCCTTTAGTTTTAGAAATTCACTTTTCAAAGAACCTCTCTCTACCCTTATTCGTGTACTTCTGGAGATGTTCCTCTGTTCCTTCCTCCATTCGTGACTTTTCTCTTCAAAATATTCTTTTCACATTCTGCCCTCAACGTCCATTACTAAAGGCTTTTCGACACACTAAAGGCAAAGAAATCCCAAAAGCAAGAAACAACATAGGGTTTACATAAGATGCACAGTCTGCTATTCCGCTCATGCTAGGAAACATAATGAAATACAGTATATCATACATTTTATATCTTATGGAAAAAAGGACTAGGGGCTTTCACTAACATGATACAATCACTTAATATAACAGAGATTTAGCCTCCGGTATGTGACAGCAGCAATGGCCTAATGATAGTGCACAACATAATGCTGTGCTGTGACCCAGTTGTTTCGATGTAGGGGGATTTGTGATGTAGCTGTTATCCAGTAATCTCCCACACACAGCATTCATATTAACATATAATCAGACTATCTGATGAGATTATCACCCGCGCAACCAGATTAGGTGCCTCTGAGCAGATTATTATCCTGACAGTCTCACTATGAACTAATCACATCCACACACTTGTGTGTTTGTATTAGTTTGTGGATACACGGGAGTGTGTGCACAAGTGTGTACTTGGTGTAGAATACAATCTTCATAATAAGAGCTTTTGTGAATGGCAGTGGCCTGTGGAAAGCTTGGACAGGGATCACTGATTTGAGTGTGCGTGTATGAGTTGAAGGATGTTAGTGTTATTACATGGCCTACTGCACATGAGACAGAAACAGACTCGAGCCGTGTACACCTCGGGTCACAGCCAAGGGTACACACAGAGGTTATATGTTTATACATTGTGAATGTAGTAGAATGTGGGTATTTGAGCTTGTGTGAGTGTGTACTGAAGTGCTGTGTTGAAATTTTGTCTCCGGGAAATAGAAAGTATGAAGAAAGAAGCTACATGCATCAAACCCTCACAGAACATCACCTGAAGAAAAACATATTTTTTGTATGTTTTATTTTGGAAATAAAGATGCACAGTATGACATTGTACAACTTTGTACAGGTTTTTTTTAATCTCATATTGTGCTCTCTCTGATTCCTGTGGGCTCTGTGAACACAATCACACAAAAATTTCACACAGATTTCAACTGACTTCCTCTTCCTTCTGTCTTCCCTTCTGTCCCTCACTAGGCTACCAGATCTCCTACTGCCTTGACAGCAGGGACCCTCAGCGCTGGACTACAGTGGAGGTGGGCTCCAACGCTCGCCAGTTCACCGTCACAGGACTTTCCCCTGAACAGAGCTATGTTTTCCGACTGACTGCCCGCACTGCCGTAGGCTGGGGTGCAGAACAAGAAGCTCTTGTTGTTACCACTGAACGCAGAGGTAAAGGACATGCATGCATATTCAGGATCTCATGTCTAATTTTAACCACTGCTGTTAAAACATGGCAGTAAAAATTGTGTTAACTGTGGCTGTGATCACATATTTTCAGAAATGTAGTTCATGACTTTAAACCAGGTTTCCAACAGGCTTCTTTTAGTCCCATTACTCTGAGATGTCAGAGAAGCTACATCAGTCATCAGTATCATCAGTAATGATGACTGAACTGTCTCCATGACACCTGACCAAACTCTTTCTGCTGGGGAAGAATGTAAGAGCTGAGTTTTTGTGAAACATTACAGAGTAACTTAACACCCCCTGAAAACCTGGTCTCTTCTGACCTCTCAGTGATTTAACAGTTAAACCAGCTGCACCTAACAGGAAGGTTGCGCGCAAGTCAGAGGTGCAGCAAGTTTGAAACTTTTATCCAGAGCTTTTGAGCTTGGTCTTAGGATACTCTTTAATGATGGCACTATTCCCCGTGTGTGACAGGTTCAGGGCTTGGCAGACTGGCTCTCTGATGGGGCTTACTCTTCAGTGGAACAGCGTCATCATGAATGCTATTAGTTGCTAGTTTCTTGCTATGCCTAGTCAAAATGACTCCCATGAAAAGGACCTACAGAAACATATCTTTTATGATGTTCGTGCAGACAGTATGCAGCTGATGGGGTCTCTGATGGTGTGACTTGTACCTTTAGAAAGAGGGAAAAAAATACAGTGAGCTGTGAAGATCTCCACTTTGTGTTCTCTAGTAACATGGACACTATGATCTGAAAAACTAAATGAGCCTTATAACAACTGTGTTCATTTGTTGCTGCTCTGTGAAGTAATATATGGACAAATCACCAAGAATAAATGGGTGTATACATCATCACAGCAAAGTAATAATCTCTAATATAATTCATATTGACCTATAATGATTCATAAGGGAATAAAATGTCTTAAATAAACCAGATTAAACATGCAAGAGTTTTGAGCAAGAGCAGCTGGATTAATGTTTCTAACTTTAACTGTACTTTTATAAATGTTTGCCATGAGAAAGCTGTTATAGGAGACAACATAATACCTTATAAGGACAAAAGTATTAGGCCACCTACACATTACACCTACAGAAGCTTTTGTGACATCCCATTCTAAAACAACAGGCATTAATATGGAGTTGGTCCTGCCCTTTGCAGCTATAATAGCTTGTGTTCTTCTGAGAAGATTGTGTGTTTAAATTTTTGCACATTGATCCAGAAGAGCATTTGTGAGATCAGACACTGATGTTGGATGAGGGGGCTGATTCGCACTCCCTGTTCTAGTTCATCCCAAAGGTGTTCAGTAGGAGTTAAAAAAATTACCTGGGTTCTGAGTAACTACAGTCAATTAAAAAGGGAGGGGCTGCTCAGTCACTTTTGCTAAACTGTAGATTATTGCACCAAAGAAATTTTTGGCACTCAGTTTGTTTATACCATCCCCTGAACAAACCAAAATTAGCTGCCTGGTTGAGTGAGATGGGATTATTAGCCTTTCTCACCAACTGTCGATTGCAACACTGGCTTATTTCTCATATGTAGCACCATGCTCTGCTGTGGGAGGATAGAAAATGTACAGTCAGTAGGTGAGAATGAAAATTAGACTCAGTGTCATTTTTTTCCAAAGGAAATGGATCTGAAAGTCAGATCTGAACGCCATAAATCTTAGAGTCTAACCCAGTGTAATTACTATTGATCAATAGTTTTACCAGCACTTTGCAGTTATGGTAATTTTGACTTTAAGGGCTGAAAAAAGCTGCTGTTTTCCCTTTTACCATTTCTTCTAATTTTAGCAGCCAGTGGCCTCGTCACGAAGCATAATCTGCTACAACAACAAGAATTTTAAAACTGAAACAGTCAAACACTGTGTATGACAGCCCATGCCTGTGGTGAGATGTATGAGGTTTAGCAGTGACTGAATCTCCCCCACTGTTTTGTCTGTAAAGCACTGAAACAGTGGAACTATATCCTCCCGCAATAATCTGGCCAGAAAGAACACATTTCTGAAGTGACTTGACTCTTAAAGAAGCGAAGAGCAGTTTTATTTCCTTCAATTTAGAAACAAATATAAACCCAAGTTCTCATCTTCCTCATATTGAAGTATCGTGATGATGCTCATCGGGTGTAGACTTCTCCACCTCGCTCTCCTCCTGCTTTTAGTCAGTCACTTTCATGTCTTCAGCTCATTCAGACTGCAGAGCACTCCAGAGCACTCAGAATATCCTTTTTTTAAATTTATTTTATCCTGACAATGAATAAAATCTGGCTAGTGGAATAGCTTATCTGCGATCGAGTGCTGCTACGTTTTTACGCTGCACTTCATGACAGATTTTTGGCTTAATAATCACAAGAGAAGGTAACACACTCCAGCAGTAAATACATATGAATTGATGGCCTTGTTTTGTGTTAGTGTCAGGAAGGCAGAAAACAGCTATAGACAATAATTTAACAGAATCAAAATAAGAATACTTTATTAATCCCAAGGGAGGAAATTGCTTACATTCCAGACACTCTGTTAAATATATATAAATATAAATATTAAAGATAAAAAATAAAGATAAAAGAAGATATATCCAAGAGACATGCATGAAACAAATCATAAAAAGACTGAAATGAATGAAAACTTGCCAAATAAACCTGAATATACTAACAACTAAGAACGTGTTGGAGATAGTTTTATGCAGTTTTTACCGAATGTATGGAAAAATTAGTCTGCTTTTACTTTTGTGACTGTCTCCAGATAGTGTGTGTATCAGGGTAACAAACTTTAAATTGTTTTATGCTATCATAATAATATATGAACTAAAGCACGTTTTTAACCTCTGACTTTACAAAAACTTAAGATTATCTGAGGCTTCCCACTCTTTTTATGCAACTTTTATTAAAACCCTGCAAGGTATTAACCTCTTAACACTTTAAGTGGGTTTAAGATTAGAAAAAATACATACTGGTCTTCACTGTCTTAAGAATAACCTTAATTGAATCTGTATGCAGATCCATCATATGTATACAATGCACCAAGCCATGTGGTGAGAAGTATGATGAGCCAATCATCTTTTAAATAATTTCTTTTTAGTGCTATCAAGTGTAAACACAGCACTGACATGTCATTGTGATCTGTAGTGAGAGTAGGGAGCAGGTGGAAGAGAGCCTAGAGAAATGAAGGTACACACTGAAGAGAAGAGGAATGAAAGTCATACATGTGTGTGAATAGCAGGTGGAATGGTGAAGATGCAAGGAGTAGAGGTCCTGAAGATGGATAAGTTTAAAAATGTGGGGTCAACCATCTAAAGCAATGGACAGTGCACAAGAGAGATGAAGAAGTGAGTGCAGGCAAGGTGGAGTGGGTGGAGACGAGTGTCAGAATGGACAGGATAAGAGATGAGTACATCAGAGGTGGTTTGAAGACAAAGTAAAAGAGGTAAGGTTGAGCTGGTTTGAACATGTGCAGAGGAGGGAGAGTGGATATATTAGACAAAGGATGTTGAAGATGGAGCTACCAGGCAGGAGAAAAAAAGGAAGACAACAGAGAAGGTTCTTGGATGTAGTGAAGGAGGACATGCAGATGGTAGGTGTGACAAAAGAGGATTCAAGGGATAAGGTGAGATGGAGAGAGATTATCCACTGTAATGACCCCTAAAGGAAGTAGCTGAAACAGGAAGAAACACAACAGTGACATATTATTGCTTTAAATCTTGACATTGCGAACATGTTTATCAGATACACAGGATTGGCATTAGCATTTTTTTATGTTCTGCATCAGGCTACCTTCTGTTTTTCTTATCAATCTACGTATATTGCTAAAAAAATTAAGGGAACCCTTTGAAAACACATCAGATCTCAAAGGAGGAAAAATCATGCTATACTGATATGGACTGGTTAATGTGTTTGGAATAAAAGGATGGAATTGAAAATTATCTGTTTATTGTCTATAACTGCCTGTCCCCTGGAATCTCCTACATGCTCTTGAGACTGTTCTGGGATACACAGCAAATTTCTGGCAATGGCACTTATTGACGTGTCATCCTGGAGGAGTTGGACTACCTCTGTAGGGTCCAGGCATCATCTCATTCTACCAGTAGTGACGCTGACCCTAGCCGAATGCAAAACTAGTAAAAAACAGTCAGAAAAGATGAGGAGGGAAAAAATATCAGCAACTTCCACCTGTACAGCTATTCCTGTTTTGGGGGTTGTCTCATTGTTGCCCCTCTATTGCGCCTGTTGTTAATTTCATTAACATCAAAGCAGCTGAAACTGATTAACAACCCCCTCTGCTCAACAGCCCAGAAGTTTAATTGCCTTGATGCTATACTCTGATTAAAAAGTGTTTCCTGTATTTTTTTTGAGCAGTGTATTTTTAACCTCTTATCTGTGAATTATAACCCTTAAATGATGAAAAAAATATTTAGAAAAACATAGAAACATTTAGAAAGCAGTTTTGCATTTGTATTTGTATTGTAATCTTTAAGCTATCTGTGAAGATCAAGCACTTCTGAGCTCAGTAAGTGATATTTCCCTTAAAATTAAGTTACAGTAGTTCTGGTGTCTCTGTAGGCTAATGCATGAATAACTTTGATTGCAACGTAGCACACACTTTGGTATATGTCATCCTTGATCTCTCACTCTCTTCCCCTCCTGCTTTCTCTGGCAGCACTGAGTAAGCAGTGAAATGATACAAAAGCATTAATATATGACAGTTAAGTGAATTTTTGTGAAAACCTGGAATCGTGATCTCTCATATTCTGTTTGGAGCCATCATCTTTTGTAGTGCATTTTAATTGGATCAGATATCATAACATGCACAGCATCATTATCGGGATTTCTTGAAAATAGAGTTCACTGGTTCTCTGTTCCACTTCACGAGCATAATGCCCCATTCTTGCTGTGAGATAGACAGAATAGCCTAATAGAGATTTCTTTCTGATGATGCTGAAGAGACCAACTTAATCCCTAGAAAGAGAAAATTGGCTTTTTGGGTGTGCAAATGAATGTGTGTGTGGCTGCTTATGTGTGCGTGCATGCATTAGAGGGAAAAACACCACTCTGTCCCAAGAGATTTATCTTTGCTGATGTTTGTCTCCAAAAGCATGATAGCTGATAAGGTAACAGACAGAATAGCATAGTTAGCTAAATTTGATCCCCCCCCATCTTTCCTTTTCCTCTACTAACAACCTAGTGTTTCTTCTCCTTCCCTCTCCTCTCCCCTGTGTAGCAATAATATGCAAGTGCTGAAAGGGCAACACTTGTTCTCACAATTATGAGTTTATTATCAGAACATGATCTTAACTGTGGAACAGAACAAAAGGGGAACAGACAGGGAGACGCAGATGGTATCAGAAAGACAAAAGAGGGTAGAGAATAGAATATTTTGAAGGGAATGAAAACCGGGGGAGTGCGGGAAGAAGGAGACAAACAGATCAAATCAAATTATCAAATTACTTTTGATAAGGATGAATGAAGGAAGCCAAGCCTGTCTGTGTGTGGTTGTTGTGTGTGTGTGGTTGTGTGTGTTTGAGAAAATAAGTGCAGATTAATTAAACTTCAGAGACAATCGATAAAGCTTTTATTTCTAGACTTAATCGATAACCTGAGGCCCCTGAAATTAGACAGTTATGCCCCCAGCCGTGTGTTGTTTGTGTGTTCGTGCATGTGGGAAAACACACATCTACTAATCGCACAGGTACTGTGAACACAGTTGTACAAAGATACTGACTCCCAGAGCCATCTTTCATCCTGTAATTGAATAGCAAAGACACAGACAAATACACACACACACACACACACACAGGCAATCTGTTGAGAAATGGTTTCTTTGATGCTGCAGTAGTTAGATGTCTTGTTTCATTTAAACACGTGTTTGCATTCCAGTACTCATACTGATGCTTATGTTACATAAATGTAGGCTACCCATGCCCTGGGTAACGAAGTATTTGCAACAGACTGTCCATGATGGACTCCATTTGTCCAAATAGCATCTCATTTCGATTTGTTTAGCTACAGATATGCAAGGTTTGAGTGACCTGCTGTCTGCAGTAAGCTTATTTTTTAAACAACACTTACATTAGACACTCACTCTCTGCAATCAAGGTAGTGGATCAAAGAAACCAGATTTCCTTCAGCTAGATATCTGTCTTAGAAAACTGATTTCTTGGTCGCTTAACTAGATCTGAAATGAGTTTTTTTACATGTATAGATGAGCATGACAAAGAAAGACAAAGATGAATGTCTTAGGTGAGGCGAGGAAAAAAAAACATTATTACTTGTTCTTAGGCATTATTCAGAATAATTCCATTTAAAGTTTGACTAAAATTCAGAGTAGTTCAGAGTATCCTTTAGATGTCATAACATGTTTCCACTGTTAAACATATTTAAAAAGTATGAACACATTGATATTAAAGCTGTGTTTTCAATTCAATTCAGTTTTATTTATATCGCACCAGTTCCCAACAGAAGTCACCCTCAGGGCGCTTTACACTGTAAGGTAAAGAAATACCCCACAGTCTCAGAGAGAAAACCCCAACAGTTAGGTGATCCACCATGAGTAAGCCTTTGGCAACTGTGGGAAGGAAGAACTCCCTTTTAACAGGAACAGACCTGCAGGAGTAGCAAATAAATGCATGGGGAGTGAAGAAATGCCCAGCACATCATAAGAAGCCCCCCCCCCCCAGCAGCCTAAACCTGTTGCATTATAACTAAACCCTAGCTATAGGCTTTATCAAAAAGGACATTTTTAAGCCTCATCTTAAATGTAGAGAGGATGTCTGTCTCCTGAATACAAACCGGGAGCTGGTTCCACAGGAGAGGGACCTGATGTATTGGGAAAATATGGTACAATGAGGTCTTTAAGATAGAATGGGGCCTTATTGTTCAATACTTTGTACATGAGTAGAAGGATTTTAAATTCAGTTCTTGATTTAACCGGGAGCCGATGAAGAGAAGCCAATATAGGGGAAATATGATCTCATCTTCTAAGTAGTAGTAGTTTAACTAATTAATTTGTGTCATGGCTTCATGGATAAATATAGCTGGATATCATCTGCACAGCAGTGTAAATGTATGCAGTATTTTCTAATAATATTGACTAAGGGAAGCATGTATAATGTGAAGCGTACTAGTTCCTACACAGAGCCCTGTGGGACTCTATGACTAACTTTTGTGTGTAAGGAAGACTCCTCGTTTAAATGCACACATTGGAATTTGTCAGATAAATAAGATTCAAACCAGTATAATGCATTCCTTTGAATACCAACGGAGTAATCTAGCCTCTGTAGTAAAATGTTGTGGTCGACTGTATTGAATGCTGCGCTGAAGTCTAGAAGAACAGCACAGAGATGAGTCCACTGTAAGAGACTATAAGAAAGAGAGGCCATTAGTAACCTTTACTAGTTCTGTTTCTGTGCTGTGACGAACCCTGACTGGAATTCTTCAAATAAACCATTACTCTGCAAGTGATCATGCATCGGTTCTGAAACAACTCTTTCAGGAATTTTTGAAATGAAAGGAAGGTTGGAAATAGGTCTGTACTTAGCTAAAAGCCTGTGGTACATAGCCTGTTAGTAAGGATAAATTGATGACATTCAAAACCAAAAAAATTATCAATCGCGACTTCTTTGAACAGTCTTGTAGGGGTGGGGTCTAACAGGCATGTTGATGGTTTGGAAGAAGCAATTACTAAGGTTAGCTCAGAGAGGTCAACAGGAGAGAAGCACTCCAAACAAACATCAGCTGTTGAAGCTGCCATACTTACTGGCACATCTGTGTGTAAAGTAATAATTGTTTCTCCAATGGATAAAATTTTATTTGTAAAGAGATTCATTCCTGTAGCTTTGAGAGCTAAAGGAATGCACGGCTCAACAGAGGTCTCACTCTTTGTCTGCCTGGCTACAGTGCTGAAACAAAACCAGGGGTTATTCCTATTACTTTCTATCAGTGACAAATGGTAAGACGTCCTAGCTTTACGAAAGGCTTATTTATAGATTGACAAACTATTTCTCCAGGCCAGATGAAGGTGTTCTAAATGATTGGAATGCTGTTTTCTCTCCAGTTTACATGTTACCTGCTTTGTGAAATAAACCAGGGAGTCAAACCTCTCTGATTTGTTGCTTTCTTTCTCAGAGGTGCCACAGTATCCAGAGTTGTATGTAGTTAGGTTGCGACACTATTAATAAGACAAATCGACCTTTGTAGAAGTAAAGTTTAGGTTGCTGCTCTGCACTGTGTTGGCACATGGCTTTGAAGGAAATAATGATGAATAATTTCCTTAAATTTAGTCACAGCACTGTCTGATAACTATATACTGTAATGAAATTCTTTTTCTCAGTGCTGTGTAGTTCATTATTGTAAACTCAAATGTTATTAAGAAATGGTCACACAGAAGAGGATTTTCAGGAAATACTGTTAAATGTTCGATTTCTATGCCATATGTCAGGACAAGATCAAGAGTGTGATTAAAACGATGAGTTTGTTCGTTAACATTTTGTGAGAAGCCAATTGAGTCTAATAATGAATGAAATGCAATATTGAGGCTGTCATTTTCAGCATCTACCTTAATGTTAAAATCACCTACTGTATTTATTTCATCTGCACTGAGCACTAAATTAGGTAAAAATCAGAGAAGTCATATAAAAACTCTTAATAAGGGACAAGCAGATGATGGATAACAACAAATAAAACTTGTTTTTGAGTTTTTCAATGAGACTGACCGAGGCTAAATGAATTATAACTCTGTCTAGGTATTTGGTTGATCATTAAGCTAGAATTAAAGATTGCTGCTACTCCTCCTCCTCGGCCTGTGCTTCAAGGATTCTGACAGTTAGTATGACTCAGGGGAGTTGATTCATTTAAACTGGCGTACTCTTCCTGCTGCAACTAGGTTTCTGTGAGACAAAACACATCAATATGTCAATCAATTATTAACTCATCCACTAACCAGGACTTAGAAGAAAGAGACCTAATCTTCAGTGTTAGTCCACATTCAGTTGTTTTGCTCTTCGGTGCCGTAAAAATGGTTGTATTGTTTTTTCTTTGTAAATTTTTAAGGTTAAAAATGTTTTTTACACATTTTTGATGGATTTATTTTAGGTGGTCTGGGAGCAGACTCAGCCCTCCTGTCAGTCCTTTAGCATGCATGTTAACAGTTTATCTCTCATGCAGTTAAAATAATTGAGGCATGATTGCAAGCTAAGAAGAAAACTGTTTGATTTCCTACATAACCTTAGTTGTCTGAGTAACCTGGCTTTTGTGTCTTGTGCATGTGTATTTACCTATGTCAGGGTCACACTGGCTAGTTCTATGATTATAAAAATTATGTGAATAATATGTCATATTTTGCAAAGCTCTTAATTGCACACAACTTTATTTCTGGTAAAAATGGTGTTTGTCCCTCCAGCAGAGTTCTGGCCAAAGAACTTGTTGGAGTTAGATTTGCTAGGGAAGAAAAATCAAACCTTTTACACCTGAATCTTCATCACAAACACCCACATGATATGATGTCCTCTAGAAAGTTTGAATTATCATTCTTTTTTTCCTGTATCTGCGTCCTCTTCACTTCAACTGTTCTTATCCTTGTCACATCACTTAGTCAACCTTATCTCCCATTTTATTATCTTCCCTCTTCAAACTTCCTTTTCACATCTACAGAGCGTCCCCAGCCACCCAGGAAGTTGTCTGTTCCTCAAGATGAGGTTGAATCTCGCCAACTCCGCCTCCACTGGGTGACTGGTGGCTCAGGCTCCTCTCCGCTGAGGTACTTCACTCTCCAGATCAAGGAGCTGCCGAACGGGGACTGGAAAACACACACAGCTGACATCCCACACAACTTGACCTCCTGGACTATTGACAGGTGCACAAACATTCCTATATGTGTAGTCACAGTAGTAGATATCCTTGGGACTCTAGTAAGAGCAACACTTCATATATTGACAGTTTAAAGTGCATTGTTGTTATGCCTCCACCACGAAGGCATTGTTTTTGGGTTGCCCATCCATCCGTCCTTCACAAATCTTTTTACCAAACAGGGGAGCTGACTTGTTTGCTGGCTCTTTACCAAACTTAGTGTGGTTAATACCTATGATGGTCAGAATATCTGATAAAATTTATGAGATTGTGGGGTCAAAGAACAAGGTTACATAGAGTAATTAATTAATTTCTTGTTGCTATGTTAGGAACTTACTGGGCACCTGGATCCTAGTAAAGTTTTGCCTACTTAATGACTATGATGGATAGAAGAACTGTTAACATTTTAAGGACATGGAGTCAAAGGTCAAGGTCACAAGGGGCCATCAATGCATTGCTACCAAAGGAGCTGACTTGAAGATGGTTGGATCATTGCCAGTGCTTATATGGTTAATCATTAGGATAGTTAGAAGAACTGAGAACATTTTAGAGTGCTCAGTGATAATCTCATTACCGCCATAGGAGCTGATAAGGCTCCTGGATCCTTGCCAGTGCATGTATGGTTGATCACCATGATGAATTAACATTTTTGAGGTGAGTCTGTCCATCTGTACAAAATAACCATTAAAGGAGCTGACTTGTTTTCTGGAACTTGTCCAGACTTTGATTAAATCCTGTGATTGGTAGAACATCTGATAACATTCAAGAAATTGTAGGATCAAAGCTCAAGGTCAAGCGGGGTCATATTTAAGGTGGTGGTATACTGGCCAAGTTCAAGGCATTTTGTGATTTTTTTTTTTTTTTTTTTATCATTTTCAAAATCAGAAGCCCAAGTGCAAGAGAGATTAATACAACATTAATATTACAAATGTCAGCACGACTGGCTACTTTCCAAGTTATGGTGTTTGTCACTGAACCGGTGAAAGTGGCAATCTGCGCCGGCAAAAATTCTGAAGCTGCTGGCTGAATATAACATTGATCTTAAAGACAGGAATGACATCTTTAAGACAGCTTTCTTTTTGGGGAAAAACCAAAACCCATGTGTCAGAACAGAGTAGTCACAGGTGCTGTCAAATCATTTTTCACAGTCACTCAGCAAAAAAGAGTGCAGCCCACTGCAGTACTAGCAGAATGAGGTGAATGAACAGCATAGTAAAGTAGAAAAAGGATCATTTTTAGATCTAACAAACCATTAAAATATGCTTTGATCAGCCCCAGCCTAATCCTTAGGAATCAAAGGAATATCCTTGTTTTCTGCTTGAAATGCTAAAGTCAATGGTCAACAGTAGTCGACCAAAGTAAAGCAACAGTATCAATAACAGTCAATAAGACTCAAGCTTAGAGAAAACAGGAGTGAAAAATATAGTTTGCTGTTTTTGCTTTGGAAATTGTTTATAGCATGACATGCTGAACTTGAATTAATTAAAACAATCTGTAGAAATCTTATGTTTATGCATCCTTGGGGAGAGGAGTGGACGGAGAGAGAGAGAGACGCTGTGAATTTAAAACAAACAGAATTATAATACAGACTGAAAAGTTTTATTTATTTAGAACTTGAAGTAGAGAAAAGGTTTGTGGAGAATAAAAATACACACACCACAAAACAAAACACCAGGGAGAGCAGAGTAATCATAATTACTGCATAAACGGGGAGGATCTCAGTCACCTAATCACACAGGCACAGCAGGAACTGCTCTCTGTCTTTCTCTTAATACCTCTATTTTTTCATCTCTAACTCTGTCTGCCTTCAAGCTTTCATGTTTGTGTGTGCTTTTTGTCCATTCTGTTTTTCATCCCTCTTGCTGTCACTACCTCCCTCCCTCTCTCCCTCAATCCATCAACAGCCAATGCTTTCAAAAACCATCAGGCATATATTTTTTCTTCTACTCATCCTGTACAAGAGGGCTTTAGTCTTATTGCATGTTTTCCTTTTACATTCCTCTCTCCCAGTCCCTCTGTTCTCTCCTCCCTCATGATGCTGTCATCATAGCAGCGGGTGAGAGCGGTCAGACTGGATGGCTACTCCAACCTCCCTGACAGCCTGAGCTGCAGGACTATGATGGTGCTTTACCAGTGCATAGTGTGTGTCTTCTCGCCTGCTTCGTGACTGTTTTTGCGTGCTCCTTTTCCAAGCTATCACAGGGCTATTTGAGATGCTGAAGAGTGTTCTCTCCATGTTTCTGCATCAGTCTCTTCAACCTGCCTCAGGGAGAGTCTATCTACCATGATGGTGGTGCTGCTGTTGTTGTTTTCGAGCTCATTCTATCACTGAACGCTCTCATTAGAGTGCCGGATGGAGGAATTAGCTTACATCTCCACATGCTCACGCTCATACTCACTTCTTATCTGTCCTTAATTGTTGTTTTCCACCAAGACATCTTGGGAACCAAAACATCGAAGTCCCCAGGCTGATGCACAGGCACACATATACAGTAAACACACATTTTCTCACATTGTCCTTAACATCCTCCCAGTGCTGTTAGCCCACCCTGTTTAAGTCTGGTACCTTTGATGTTCTATTCCAATGATAACCACAGCCCCATAGGGCCTTTACTTGTCCATCATTGGGCGCAGCTCATTATTATACAGCAGGAGACTGAAGCAGTTTTCCTGTCACCTGCTGAATTTCAGACTGGTCCTCTGTAATCTCCTGTGCACCGTGTAAATAATGTCTAGGGAAAGCTTGCAGGTAGACATGTTAGTAGTGGTGGAGTTACCTTATGTTAGAAATTATTAAATTGCAGAGACAACAATCCTTCCCTTTTTCAGCTTCTGATTTTTTTTCATTTTGTATTTCTGTGCCAATGAAAATTTGACAGTTTGTTGATAGCAATTAGTATAGATATCTGTTTTTTAAATTACAGTATTACAGAGCATTTGCAGATGAACGCTGAAAGGAGTCACATTTTACAAGTCTTCTCATATTTTATTTTAATTCCCAGTGAGCCACTTATCAGCAGGAGAGCTGCTGGTGCTCTGGCCAGCATTCCTGCCATCAGCAACAGCATCCGCACCACTGTCACAAAAAGCAATAAGAGATTAAAGCATGGGCCTGTTGCTAAGGGGCGTTATTGAGGCACAGTGCTCACCAGTGCTACATCTTTCAAGTAAACAGAAAAGCATGAGAGTTGGATTAACAGTTGGTGCATCCGCAGAGACATGTCAGAAGTTATCACTGGCCACGTTTGATCAATGCACATAAGGCAGAGCTGCTTCTGAGGAGACTCCTTACAGAGACATGGCACATTCAGCTTTGTAGTAGCATGTCCAGTTGTCTATTTGCAGTTTTACACAAGAGACAACTGTAGCATTATGAAAGTGTTTGGGCAGAATAATGAGGTTTTTCTGTTTTGTTTTGTTTTTTAACAAAAGTACAAATGCAATGAGAGTGAATCATTTTGAAAAGGATATTGTGAGTCTTGCATCATATTGAATCACGTTTTACCGTCCAAAAATATTCTTTAAATGGAAATTTTAATTACTTTTTTGTGTCTTAATGTGCGTACTTTTTTTAAAGGCTGAAGCCCTTCACATCTTACAAGTTTCGGATGCTCGCTACCAATGATGTAGGAGAGAGTGTCCTTAGCAGAGAGACGGAGGCTGCTACAACTCTGCAGGATGGTGAGAAACTGGGATGCTGGCATGGCATGGGAGGAAAGAAATGGGAATAAATGCAATACATGGCTTTGAAAACATAATGTAATGTAAAGGGATGGACAGTCTGTCTGACTTTTCTTTTTCTTCTTCACACTCTCTCTGTGTTTTCTTTCCAGTGCCTAATGAGCCTCCAGTGATTCTCTCAGTGAAACCAACAACTACTACCTCAGTGCTGGTGCAGTGGAAGGTATTTTCAGACTTCTGACACAGCAACAATCCCTGATAAACACAGACCTACACAACAAAACATATAGCAGGAATGCCAGTTAATTACTTACTTTGTCAAGAAACCCCTTTACAGACATTTTTTCCCCTCTGAATTTGTACTGGATGTCTTTTATGTCAGTGGATGTAATTATCATTATTTATTGAGGCAGGAAAGGTCAGAGGGGAGAAAAGATAGATTGGAAGAATGGTTGGAGGTCAAATCAGACAGACAGATGGACAGATATTCCTGAGATTGGGAGAAATGTTCAATTCTTAATGAGTATATAACAGCAGGAGAGATGTTATAGGGCAGGCGAATCCCTCAGCTATCAGTAGCGTCCAATAACACAGGAAAAAGAGAGTACAGGAAGTCATGGAAAGGATGGTAAATACAGCCTGGCTACTTCACTGCTTGTCTCTCTTGCTCTTCTACTTGGAAATGTCTTCTCTCATCCTTGCAGCCTTATGTCAAAGCAAAAGGAGGCAATGAAAAAACAAAGTCACCAGCAATTTCATCACCCTTTACAAGAGTGCCAAACCTACTGAAGCATCACTTTCCCTGTACAAGTTACAGCCAGACCACCATCCCTTTAAAGTGGACGTGCTGATAAAATATTGCTCTGCCAGCCAGCCAGTGTCCTGACTGTCACTTTGCTACACCAGGAAAATGAAAATGAGCACACTACAGAATTCTCGGAAGTTTGGAAATATGAAAAACCAGTGCTTTTTAACACGTTTTTGTGTGTGTTTGTTTGTTTGTATGTTTCCAGCGCCCCAGTGATGACAGTATTAATGGGGTTTTGACTGGATACCGGCTCTATTATAGAGAGCTCCCCATAAACACTTCCACTCTCAATGAAGCAGAAGTCCAGACAACCAAAAACAACACAAGTGCCCTCATTACAAGTGAGTGCTTCTGCTACTAAAGGAAACAACTGCTCTTAAAGCTGCCCCCCTTTGCTAATCAGACTTTCTGTTCTCATACTGTTTGCTGGAGGAAGTGTTGTCGTGCTTTGAATATTATGACTGCTAGTTGGATAGGCTGGAGTTGCATTAAAATTAAAAGTGTATCCTGAATCCAAATTTTAAATAAAATAATTTCTTCATACCTAAATTCCACCAGCACTTACGCACACACCAACAAGTCATCCATATACACACACCCACATCATGCTTCAATACTCTGCTGCCCAACTCCAGCATCTCAACCCACACTCCAACTGGGGCTGGTTTAATAACAGACCTAGCAAATGCTTTTTTGCAGGTTATGATGGTGTGATTGTGGTGATAATGGCGTGTTTAGTTTTTTAAGAGGCGATGTAGACAAAACAATGCAGAGAGAAAGATGTGGTATGACATGCAGTGCAGATGAGACTAGATTAGTGGTATACACTATATGGACAAAAGTACTGGACCACACTTCTTAATCATTGCTTTCAGGTGTTTTGTTCAGTCCCATTGCCACGAGTGTATTAAAACAAGCACCTAGAGTGGGTCATTCTAAAGAGCTCAATGAATTCCAGAGTGGGGCTGGAATATATTTTATTTTATTTATTTTATTTGTTTATTTTACCCTTTAGACTCAAGGTATTCACATAACATATGAAGGTACAAATCTGCTCAAAATGAAGGAGTAAAAAAGGGGACAGAAAATAGCGAATGCTAGTCGAGTCTATTCCCAGTCATCAGTACATTGCGACTACAAAGCCTCCTCAAGGGCAGCATGTCATCAGGGAAACATCCAAGCTTATA
>VUQH01019553.1:1704-17986 GCA_015106775.1 Etroplus canarensis | reverse complement strand
TTTTGTAAGTGTTTTAATGTCTGAAGAATATAAGTACAGACTTAGTGGTAGCTCTGAGATAGACTCTTGCTCAATGCTTACCCAAGCAGGGGGGGTTGTTGTTTTCCAAGTTGCTAGTCCTGCATCACCATCTCTTTCAAGTACTTATATTATCATGATGCTTTGTGCTGAGATGACTCATTATTATGGGTTACTTCTGTATTTCTAACATTCTGTGTTCTTCTGTAGGTGTTTGCATGTGGGAGATCCTAATGTATGGTATCAAGCCCTTTCAGGGGGTGAAGAATAATGATGTGATTGGCAGGATAGAAAATGGCGAACGACTGGCTATGCCTCCCCAGTGTCCGCCTACCCTCTACAGTTTGATGACCAAATGCTGGTCATATGACCCCAGCAAGCGGCCGCGATTCACTGAACTCAAAACACAGCTAAGGTAGAAAAAAAAAAATCCATCCATCCTTTCCATTCTCTTTCACTTATCTAATTCCAAATTGTTGCTGTCATAAGACAAGAGGAAAGGTACATACACACTGGACAGGTTGCCAATATGTCACAGGACTAACACAGAGAGACAACATTCACTCTCACACGTATTGCCAAGCTAGAATAATTGCTTAACCTAAAATGCACGTCTTTGGACTATGGGAGGCAGCCAGTATCATTGTGCTGCCCCATAAATAAAATAATTTTAAAAATTACATTCTAAATGTTATTCACACTAAAAGCTATCTTGAGTAATTCTACATAAAGGCATTCAGTGCTTAGTGGTGATATTATGTTTGAAACATAAGCACAAAATAGGGTTCTTTTTTTTTTTAAAGCTGTAATTAGTGTTATTTTTAGTCATCAGTATAGTCCATATTCCAAGTCATTTATATATACATACACACACACACACACACACACACACACACACACGCACATGCACGCATATTAGTTATTGGATAATTGAATTAAATAGATGGTGATGACTAGCAGCAAATCTGGATAAAAGTGGTTTAATTTATGTTATAGAAAACTAAAATGTCATTAATGATTTGCCTTTGATACTTTGATGTTATTACCATACACAGAGGTAGCTTTTGTCTCAGTTTGGCCCCGTAGTGTAATTCTTCCTTTCATAAAGATGGTAAATACTGGATTTTTTTGTATTAATCTTTGAGTTGTGCTTCATCTGTCATGATGAAGACGTATATGGCCTATTAAATTAAACTTTCTATCTACTAATGTTATTTCTTCAGCACAATACTGGAGGAAGAGAAGCTCCAACAAGAAGAGAGACTTCGAATGGAAATGAGGAGACAAGTCACTGTTTCCTGGGACTCTGGGGGTTCTGATGAGGCACCGCCTAAAGTAAGAATTGTTTGTGCCTGATCAGCCTTTTTTACTAAAAGTTTCTCGTGTTCCTGCGTCCTCATTATATCTTGTATTTTAGTACAGATATTTACCATGGCTGACTAACACTAATGGTTTTGTCTCAATTTCTAGCCAAGTAGACCCGGTTACCCCAGCCCTCGCTCTAGTGAAGGCTTCTTCACCAGCCCCCAGCACAACCACTTCCCGGTATACACACACACACACACACACACACACACACACCTCTAGCAGTGAGGAAACTGTGATTCTCTTCTTCCTCACCATGGCCACAGCAGTGTCTTCCTCTGACTTTGAGATTTTAGGTGGTAACAGCTGTACTGTGGAGGGCCATGGAGACAGATGAGGGAATTTGGGCAGCTCCAAATAAAATCAAAGACCAAATGTGGTGTAAATGTTGTTCTTGGTAATGCTAAAAATGTCATTTATAGTATTTTCTCAACAGAAAAATGGAGGGCGCTACAAATATTCACATCTTACACCTCATCTGTGATGAGCACAAACACGATGCACAGTTCCCTTGATTTTAGACTCTGCCATCTCTAATTTGTGTTTTGATATGAAAAAAGGATGTCGTTGCCAAAACAAATCTTTGGCCAAGACTGGGCAGAATGGCAGTCAGCATAAAACAAAACCTCAGGTGGTTTCTTAAAGTGAGTTAAGAGGTAAGGTCTGGAAAATAGTGGAGGAGGAGTATTAAATAAGAGAAAGTTTAGTTGCTCATTTTAAAAAGCTTACCCATAAATTATATACTGAAATGCTATAAACACACCTTCGTCACGTTCTTCAAAATCAGGCTGAACACTGTCATCACAATAAAGACCAACCCAATAAATTTGGTGTTAAGTCTGGATTAACTCAGAAGAAAAACTGTCAGGCAGACTCTGAGCTCGTCCTGCATGTGTCAGAGTCGAGAGAGAAATGCAAAGGCAGAGAAAAAAGGGAGACTGAGTGCAGTTATTCTTCTCCTCATAAACCAAGCAGACAGCAGGCATTTCCTGTAGTGCTAAAAGCCGCTCACTCGTGGACAAACACACACAAACACACACGAACAAATCAAAGCCACCCTTCAGCTCCCAGCAATAAACTTGTATTTCGTCCTTATAAGGAGTTTATATTTGGAACTGCCATTTCAGTTTAACTTGATAATATCAGAATTTAGATCAACATCTGTACATTTGTGCATGTATTACATACCAGACTGAGTTTTAAAGTGAACTGCAAAGGATTTTAAAACTGTCCGAATCCATGTGCTATCAGTGAAACGTTAACTGTAAATAATAACAATAAATTGTTATTGCCATCATCCATCTGCAGGGCATCATGAGACTGATTTAAAAAAAAAAAAACAAAAACAAAAAAAAAGTTATTTTTTAATAATGTCGACAGAAAAATTTGGATTATAATCTTCGTTTTCTAGTGTTTGTTTTAGTACATCAAATGGTTGTTGTTTATGTTTTGTCTTTTTGATGTAACCTTCTCTCAACCTATTAATTTATTGCATTCTATTGACGTCATTCTCAGCCCTGTTTCGTCCCAACAGGTGTTTTGGAGATAAAAATCTTAAATCTTCAAGTCACGTAGAGCCAGCTAGTGAAAAAAGGGGGAGAACTTGATACTGTCTGTTTATTCTTGCATCATAAATAATTTTGATTATTCCCTCTGTCTGTTCCTCTCTTACTCTTTCAATCTCTCCACCTCCAGCCATCAGCCCATGGCAGTGTAGGAGGTGGAGTTGGAGGCAGCTACCCTCCAACTGATTCCTGGAATCAGCACAGATCTGAACATACAGCACTGTGGAGCCCAAACATGGAGGTGCACAAACACATTTGGCACAGAAATTTCAGCAACTTTCTATAACATCTCAGCTGCTCAGCTCACTTGTTGATCTTTTGCTTTATAGAAATAACACGACTGTTCATACTAATGTTTTTTGTTTTTTTTTTTACCACCTGCATACAGTTTAAAGATGACTGAAAACAATGAATGTGTTTTATTCATTTGGCAGGTGAACCTAAAAAAATGTCTGAGCTTTTATGTTTGGGTGCTTTTCTTTTCAATTTAGGCAACCTTAGAAGGTTACTTCACAGTAGTGGGGTCACACTTAAGTCTGGGGAAGCTGTTTTTTTTCAAGCTGACCAAAGAGTGCTTCAGGCAGGGAAATCATGTACAGTAACAGATGTTAGGAAATGTTAAACTACATCTCTGCAAGTATTTTTATCAAACTATGTTTGTCAGATTAAGGTCAATCACCCTGGCACGGTTTGATCAACTATATTTATATTTAACTATATTTATCTATAATCCTAATAACTGAGGTTTATTCCTTTACTATTTATAATAGCAATTCACACTTAAGTAGCTCTGTTTTCTACAGGACAATGGATGTGGAGGCCAGGCTCTGATGGAAGAGAGGTTGATGATGCAACAGCAACAGATGGAAGATGACCAGCGGTGGCTGGAGCAAGAGGAGAGCTTCATGGTAAATCAGATAAACAGCCTCGCAGTTGCTACATGTATTGCTATTATTACTTGTTTTCAGCCTTTTTTTCCTTTGGTATCAGCTATTAAATGTGTTTTTTTCAACCTGGCTGTTGAAGTTATGTAACTTTCAGTAGTGATTATGGAACCGAAGCAAAATAAACTTGGGTAAGTATTATGTAAATAATTTTAAGTCCTTGTGTTTGAGTATAACTGAACATAGAGTGGCTTGCAAAAGTAGTCACACCCCGATGGAAAAAAGTATTTTCAAAAATTGTTTAACAAAATGTTATGTATGCAAATCTCTGATTAATGCCCTCCTTGCCCTGTGAGTTTGGGTGGACGACCCTCTCTATGCAGGTTTGTTGTGGTGCTATATTCTTTCCATTTTGTGATGATGGATTTAATGGTGTTCTGTGGGTTTTTCAAACTTGCTGATATTTTTTATTACCCAGCCTTGATTTGCACTTCTCCACAACTTTGTACCTGACCTATTTAGAGAGCTTCTTGGTCTTTATGGTGTTGCTTGTTTGGTGCTGCCTCTTGATTAGTGATGTTGAAAACTTTGGGGCCTTTCAGAACAGGTGTATATATACTTAGATCATGTGACACTTAGATTGCATACATGTGGGCCTTATTTAACTAATTATGTGACTTCTGAAGGTAATCATTGGTAGCAGATCTTATTTAGGGGCTAAAAAAAATCCTTTAGCTTACAGGTTGTAATGCTAAAAATAAGAAAAATGCCAAGAGGGTTGAATAGTTGCAAGCCACGGTACATACACTATAGTTGAAGTGCAGCAGGTTCTCCTGTGGCATCCTGCCAGCTAACCAAACTACCATTTGTTACTCATCTCCAGTAATAACACATACTGGTTGTTTATATTTGTAAATTTGATGTGTGTGCCTGAAAGAAGAAGCAGTGTGAGATTCATGAAAGCTAAATAGCTTGTTATCCAATAGAATATGCAGAATGTCCATAATGGTATTTCCTGTCCTTATTGATATCTCAAAACACATAATCTTTTAAATAATCATTTAAAACAGAAAACAAGACCACAAAAGTCATCTGAAAATATATCACATAGATAAATAGACTGGCCAAAAAACAGTAGACATGCTGTATGTAGATGTAAATATAAAGTATTGCAATAAGTTTTCCACTTAGTAAAACTTCTTCATGTTCATTGTTTTTGCCAGATGAGCTGCAGAATATCTTTTTCAGATCTTTGAACTGGCTCAGTTGTGCGTGCTTGATTTATCTCATCAGACACTGAGACATCCCCAAAAAGGAGCCAAAGCTCCACTTTTGCAAAACACGTCTGTTTTTCCTCTCTTCTCAGGTCAGATTGTTTCTCCTCTCGCCTTGATGGACTGTTTTCAGTTATGTGCCAAATGTTGGAGAGCTAAAAGACAGCAAGGAAAAACAAGCATGAGTAATTAGTGTTGGAGTTGATTTATCTCCTGTCTTACAGATAGATCTGGTCAACTTGCCATGTTTAACATGAGTTCCTGTTCTTTTGCTTCAATGAACAGGAAATCTGTCAAGGCAGATATGACAGGCTGAATTTCTGATATCTTATTTGTTATCTTAAACCAAGGTACATATTTTTAATTCTTTCCTGTGTGTTTATGTACTAGTTGCTTTCTCCACATAACTGCTGGGTTTTGTTAAAACCCAGCAGTTTTATGGCCCTGACCTTGGACCCCTGAGGAAATTAACAACCAAGGAAATGATATGTGGTCTGCACTTAAGTAGCACCTTTTAACCTTAACCATTCTAAAAAGCAATTTATAGTTTCTTTCTCACTCATTCACACACAGTTGCATACACCAGTCGAAGCCGACTTGAAGCCTACTGGCCTGTCACTGGCAGAAAGCGTCTTAGCAAAAGACACATCAGCATGTAGAGGATCAAACTGTCTGGGATTAGTGGAAAGGTGTGGCTCTGCCACCCGATCCATGGCCACCATAACCCTCCCCATAGTAATGAATAACACATCCATTATTTGATGACTTAAGTTAAACTGTTGTTTTGCTAACAGCCGCTTCATTTGAAACCTCATAAAGGACTACTGTGCAATCACTGCCCAGGCAGTTCTTTCATGCCTCTTGATGTGTTACCAGTTAAAAGACCCCAAGCGGCTTCACAGAAAGTCTCTGCTGAGCTGGGTCTAATCTGGTAATGTCATGGTTCCAGCAGCTGAAAATAACCCACAAAGCTCAGATGAAATCACAAACATAAATATAATATAACTGCTCAAAAAATTTAGGCAACACTCGACCATCAAAGTGTGTTTTGTGTTCAAATTCTGTTTTTCATGTGCGTACTCATCATGTAGATTGTTTATGTTGTTTTTTTTTTTTTGTCCCTTTTTTGGAATTTTTTTTCTCCATGTATTTAAAAGCCCAGTTGGGGATGAGAATTACAAACTAGCTTATAAATGCTATAAATGCTGTGGTGTGTTGTATGGTTCATGTGACATGCTTTTCCTTATACAAATAAACTATAATGAAATGAAATGAAGTCAGTTAAACATGCACAAGAAACACAAGTAGCCTGCTAGAGGTCATTGTGTAAGCCTCCTGTTCCTTCTTGCACAAAGGAGCAAATACCATCCCTGCTGCTGGTTTGATACCCTTCTACAACTCTTTCCAGCTCTTCTTTTGTAATGGCCCATCTCCTGATATTTTCACCACACTCTTGAGACTGTGCTAGGAGACACAGCAAACCTTGCGATGGCACACATGGATGTTCAGTCCTAAAGGAGCTGGACTACCTGTGCAACCTGAATGGACTGCAGGTGCCATCTCATACTACCAGTAGTGACAAGGACACCAGCAAAAAGCAAAACTAGAGAAAAATCAGTCAGGAGGGATAAGGAGAGAGCAATGGGCTGTGGCCACCACTTGTAAAACTGTTCCCTTTTTTGGGGGTTGTTTTGTTGTTGCCTCTCTACTGTCGCTTTTATTTGCACCAAAGCAGGTGAAATTGACTGGCAGTTGTTTATACTTTCTAACTGAACAGAACCATATTACTAAAGTTTATACTGTGATGATCAAATGTCCCCTTAACTTTTTTAGTAATGTATTTTATAAACTCTTTGAGCGGTAAACCATTTTTGCTGAAGATTATAACCCGCTGTCCATGTGATTGGTGTCTGCTACAAGGTGATTCAGTGTGCGGGTAATATTTTAAAGGGCATTTATCGGCCAATTAAAAGAACATAAAATATTCTGACATACGTGCCCTTGAGTTTCTCCTGTATCTCACAAGGAGCCCATTAAGTTAAAAAAAAACCTTTGCAGAAAAATCTCAGATCAATAGTAGTGAAACAGTTATAAAATTAAACAATTCTGCATTAAAAACATGTGGAATTCATCATTTGTTACCTTAAAAGTATCTATTTCTAGGTATGTTTCTTTCTTGTAAGCTGAACTTTACATTATTTGCTACAGGAGATTGATTAAAATTTAAACAAATCATTTTGAGTCCTAGTCTTTACTTCTTTGAGGCAGGTGTAGCTTATAGAAGTGCCTCTGATTCGCTGCGTATGCCTGCATGTGATCAGTCATGTGATGACTTGAGTCTCTCTTGGAGTTACTCTTACACTTTCTGAGCTTACTTGTAAATTTGCTCTTAATATCATTCCTAATTGCAAACTGTAACATCTTTAAGTTCAGTTATAAGATATCCCTGAGCCTTAGAGACAAATAACAGCTATTGTGCACTGTGTCTGCTGTTACTACGGCCTTCAGTCTTTCTTGAAAAACATTTAGCTGGAGAAATCAAGTGAAAGCTGCTGTGAATGCTAGAGACAAGTGGAATTTCTGCCTTGAGACAAATTAGGGCTGGATTAAGTAAATGCAGCCTAACTAATGCAGAGTATGTGCTGGAAAATTACATGGCAGAAGTAATCAAAGAGTTGAGTACTTAAGGTAAAACAGGCAAGTAAACTTGTAGGATCATCAGGAGAGGGAAAGAAAGCAAAGAGAGGAGGGCAGAGGGAGGGAGAAAGGAAGTGGGATTGGCAAGAGTGACGGAGAGGGAGGAATGAACCAGGAGTCACCCATCAGAGAGAGAGAGAAACCGGAGGAGAGCCAGAGAGATGGAAAGAGTGGGAGGGAGAAAAAGAGGACAGTGAGGCAGCTGGATCTTTTCTCTCCAGGATTTTGTCTCTGTGCTCAGTGAAGCTTTTCCTCCTCTGGAAAAACTTCTTTTTCTTTCCATCTTTTCCTCATCCAGTCTTCTGTGACTCAAGTTTTCTCTTTCTTTTTGCATTTCTTTCTGCTCTCTACCATCAGTTTCTTAAGCTTTTCCATCTTCTATCTCCCTTTCTATTAAACTTTCTGACCTTATCCCCGCCCTTCTTTCGATGGCCTCCACTCTCTGCATTCCTCCTCCTGTCTTCATCAACCTATATTCTCCCAGGATGCATCTCTTCAAGGCATGCTTCACCAAAACGGTACTGAAATAGAACGAGAGAGGAAGCTGGAATTATTTAGTTGTAAAGTTGTTTGTGCACTGCTCTTCTTTTTTTCTGAAGCTGATGATGAGTTTTGATGGAAAAATGACAAAGTACTGCTAGTGATAGTCACTCGTGAAATTTAAATTTTGTACAGTAATTTTTGTTCATGAAATGTGGTGTTTGGTTAGGAATTGAAATGATTTTGCAGTTCTTAATTTTGGTGACAGGTAGACTCGGTATGCTTGGGTTTTTTGTTTTTGGTTTGAATTGTAAACAAAATGCAAATGATTGGGAATCTGAATTGAAATGTTTTACATATTTTTATTCTGTTGCTGAAATGTTTGGTACAACATGCATATTTTAAAAAAAATTGTTAATTTTGGTTTTCATATTTAAATGTTACTAATAAACTTGTGACTGTGTGTCTTCCCTTGCAGAAGGCAGAGTCCAGAAACAGCAGAGGGAGCATCGACAGGGAGGACGGCACACTACAGACACCGGTCAGTTGCTGAAAATGTTTATGCTTGTAAACATTTTAAAATTGGATTCACTTGTTGTTTTGTTGAGCTGCGAATTAGAGGTGGACAAATGCTAGTGGTGCTAAGAAAGACAGTAATGGAGAGGTGGCAGAGAGATTATAAAATAAGCAGAGCAGAAATGGAGAAAGACTTAAAGAAAGGGAACCAGAGTGAGGCAGAGAGAATGCCTTCAGACAAACGGAGAGGAAATGCAGACAGTAGGAGAAGAAAAAGTATTTCTGTCTGTGTGCCATGACGGGCACTGCCTACATACCGACCATTTGACCACAGAGGACACATGGGAGCTTTAAAGCAAGAAGGACTAGCCATTTACTGTAAACAAGGGTTATAATATCCTGCAGCCGAGGCACAATCTCTGCTGTAATTGTAGCAGAATGATGACATTGCTGCTGAAAATTCTCTTTGAACTTGATGGAATATTTTCTTGTATTTATCTTGCTTATCTTTGTGAATGTTGTATTTACTGTGTGTGTGTTTTCTGTGAGAGTTATCCCTCTAATAAAAGAGTGTCACTTTCAATGAGTGTTTAACAGACTAATAAATTTCGCACATAACAACTGTTGGTTGTCATGAACCTTTTGCATGTGTCTGTCTTTGCACAGGGTGGAAGCCAACATATCTACCAACCTGTAGGGAAACCAGGTGAGAGAACAAGCGTTCTAGCCTAATAAAAACACACTGAGTTAAATTGCTGCTTTTTGTAGTATTTTTTTAATCTAGTGGGAAAAAATATAACTAATGGTGCATTATGGGGTTAATAATTTTGACACATCAACATACCAGCTGTTGTAGCATGTCAGTGTCAGTTTATATACTGTGGCATAGTTTAGGGTTATATTTCTTAAGGCCCAGCTGTAAAAAGTACATTTCACTCTGTGATCTAGTGGAATTGAACCACTGCATGCCAATATCTATTTTTATATGTCCTACTTAGCATGCTAGGTTGCTTTATAACAATGATACTAAGACATTTCATTTTTTCCAGAACCTGTGGCACCTCCCAAGAAGCCACCTCGCCCAGGAGCGCCGGCTCATCTAACCAACCTGACCAGTCTCTGCCCTGTTGAAAGCTACAATGAGGGGGTCAAGGTACATATAAGCTAACCAACACACTCAGAGAGACTGCAAAAAACAAGAAGTTAAAAAAAATGATGATTTTCCTCTGAACAGAATTTTTTTCCTGTATATTTAATAGAAGGCTGTTCTGTATTTTATTGCTTGGTTTGGACATTCACAATTGTGCTGATGGCTTGCATGCTGGTCCATGCCATGCCTTGCCTGTGGTTGGTTGTTGCCTAATGTGGTGTCCCTCTTCTCTCCCTCTATACTCCTGCTCTCTCCTCTGTTGCTAACACCCGATCATACTGCTTTAACCCCCTTTCATCTGGTTCTTATTCTTTATTTTTCTGATCTGTGTTACTCCATTTATGCACCCACCAATCTACCTGTCCAACACATTTCCTCCTTTTCACAACCTGCACACTGCAATGCCCTTCAACCTTTTCCTATTCAAACCCCCGTTCACCCAACCACCAATTCCTCTACTCCTGTCATCCTCCCCAAAGCCGTGGAGGGTAAGCTGATCTATGTGTCTGTTATCATAGTTAGCTGCTAGTTGCCATCACTTTCATGTGTTCAGACTCATTTTGGTCATTTTTCTTCACCAGAGTCAAAACAGAAAAAAAACTGGAAAAATTCTGAGTACTGATAGCATCGTGCTTATGAACTAAAGAGCAGTGCAATAGTCTTTTTGCTTCAAGGAGCCAGACTTTCTTGTAACTTTTAAAGTGGTCTCCAGCAATTCTCCAAGCTTTCTGAAGGTCTTTCAAAGATTTCTTTGACATTGACTACTTTTTCACTCATTTTCAGTCCAATCCTTGTACCTGAGTATTTTCAGAGGAATGTTTAAGACACTTAACAGTGACTTTGTTTTGACAATCATTCGAGCATAAAAAAAGCACCCAACACAAGGAATAAAGCAGTGTTGCATCCACACATGACAAACAACTTAGCAAAGAACCCATTTTAAATTGTGTCTTTAGGCACTTTGTTACTGACAGCCTGTTGCAAAAACACATTTTTCCCCATTTCTTCAGTTGAATCTACAAAAAACGCCAAAAGTAAGAGGTTGACAGGCATAAACTAGCTCTTTGGGAATCACCTTGGCACAAAAATACAATTATCTGAAAACTTGTCCAGTTTCCTCAGTTTTTAAGGACACTGCACACCATGCTGAGCTATGCCAAGTGGAGGACAAAATAAAACTATCTACAGCAGATTAACAGTATCTGAACGTCATGTCCATAAGAATCTGGGGGGAAAATCCATCAAAGACATGACACAGGACCTGAGAGATGCATCTAGCCCTTCAGTTGATCCATCTAGTGTTCGTTGAAACATAATCAGAAGCCAGTGCAAGGATGGCTCTCAAGAAGCCATTCTTAACGAAGGGTAATGGGGAGAAAAGATCATGGTATTTCAAATTACACAAGAACTGGAATGAAAGTCAGTGGCAGCAGGTCTTATCGAGTGATTAATCCAAATATGAAATTTTTGGTTCTAATTATGGTACAGAAGATGTCAAGAGAGAGGTACAGCAGTGAGTGTCTACATCCATCTGTAAAACATGGTGGAGGCTCTGTCATGGTTTGGGGCTGCATTTCAGCAAATGACTACAGAAAATTACCACCATGCAATACCATCTGGAAAGCATCTAATTGGTAATGGCTTTATTATCCAGTATTACAATGATCCCACACACAATGGAACACTGTCAGTCATGGATTGGTCTCTCCAGTGTCTCAGCATTATTGAAGCAGTGTGGGATCATCTTGACAGAGAACAGAACAAAAGACAGCTAACATCCAAAGAAGAACTTGGACTGTCCTTCAAAGAGCCTGGAGAACTATTCCTGAAGACTACAGACAGAAATTACTATAAAGCCTGCTTCAGGGAGTTCAAGCTGTGCTGAAGAATAAATGTGGTCATACCAAGGCTAGACTTTCAAGCTTATTAGAAGTGTACAAACTCTGCATTTGCCTTATGCACTGTATTTCCCTTTGTTTACACATTTCAGTAAATCTTTGCACCTATTTCCCATTTTCCCAGCAAAATATAAAGAGCATTTAAGCATTTTCTGCAGATGTGCAAAGAAATATTTCAGGTGAAGAAAAATGAAGCTGAAGTGTCAAATTTGTCTTAAATATAGCAAAGCTTAGTAGAAGTGTAGTGAAATTATCAGTATTTCTAATGATGCATTTAGATCAAAGTTTAAATAATGAAAATATTCACTATTTAAATGTTTGGTGCAGGATCCCCATTTTTTTTAAAAAATTTCCCCCAGTGTAGAAGCAATAGTATTTGTCCACCATCAATACAGAAAACCTGTACTTACCAGTCAGTCTTATTTTTATTCAGCTAGTACTTGGTGTGTTTCTTTTCAGATGGAACTGGACAGCTGGTTTCTCACTGGTCTTTATCATGAAAGTGCTGGATAACAAATTCCTTAAACATTGCTTCAATGTCTCTACAATAATCTCTGCACCACACCATTTAATGAAATTAAATTAGTGCCTCTGAAAACCATAATACAACCTGCATTACGAGATTTTTTTGTTTATAGGGGTCCAGAATTAGAAAAACTATTGTTAAAAGGTTCAAATCAAAAATGACCTTAAACAATCAGCATTATGTAGCACTTTGGTGCTGAGTTAAAGTCAGTAAAGAAAAAAATCGCTTAATGCAGAGTGAACTTTGTCACTTAATAACCAGTCTGTACTAACTTCCATGCATACTCACTGTAGAAAAGTCTAAGCATGTTGTCTATGGATAGAAATGGAAAGGGAAATGGAAAGCCTCTAGCTTTTGTTTTCATTTACTGCCACCTACAGTTGAATGTTTGAAACTGCTGTCAGTTGTCTGACCATGGAATAAGAAACAGCTGTGGAGATTAATATTAAGCTTTAAAAATATTGTTGCTAATTACATGACTGTCATACTCTGGTCTGCCGGTACAGCTGCAGCCCCAGGAGATCAGCCCGCCTCCTACCGCCAACTTGGATCGTTCCAATGACAAAGTGTATGAGAATGTCACAGGACTGGTTAAAGCTGTGATTGAGATGTCCAACAGGATTCAGCCTGCTGCTCCTGAGGAGTACGTCCCCATGGTCAAGGTAGGATTCACCTTGAGTCACTTAAGCTTTGTATCAAACTCTGGAAACAGAAAAAGTCTTGCCAAAGCAGATTTAATAGTGCAGATTTATGACTGACATACGTGTGTGTGTATCGTCACAGGAGGTGGGTTTAGCTCTGAGGACTCTCCTTGCAACAGTGGATGAGACAATTCCTGTGTTGCCAGCCAGCACACACAGAGAGGTAAAGGAATACAATAAAATTTTTCTATACAAGTTACAATAACAAAACCCAGAGGAAAAACCTGATGGAGTGCACACTGCAATTGATTTTTATAGACTGGACTAGATGAATTATTTTTTGTTTGTGGAGTTGTTCTTTATCTTTTTGAGTTTTTGTTGTAGAATTTCTTTTTGTAAGATCATTTTAACTCTTAGCTTGACTTCATTTGCAAAACATATTTGTTGAGTTAGAAACATTTGTGAAACATAAAAAAACAAACACAGCAAACTGTCTGGTTACAGCATGTTTGAGCACTGTAATTGACTTCTGATTTTTGAGACAGCTCTGTAGTCTTTGTCTGCTAATGCCATTTTGACTTGTCGCAATAGATAAACCACAGGTTTGAAAAGTAAAATAATTTTGACTTAGTACGGAACAGAACAGAGCCTTTGGTTGTGTCTGAAATTATTCCCTCATTCACTACACCCTGCTCCTTATATAGTGATTTCTTTATAGAGGACTACTTACATAGTAAGCTGTAATATAAAATTAAAAAGTATTTTTGTATTTGCTAGTCAACTGCAGCATGACAGAGCTACTTTAATTAAATAAATGTATACCAACATGAAAAATGCACCTTCAGCTGCTCCCTTGTATTTTCCCCAAGGAGTTGCCACTGCAGATTAACCCTTATCCGTAGTTTTGCATACGTTACAGACTTTCTTTTTTATAACATAGGTATCATATTGTTTTCACTAAGCCTTGAAACAAACTAGTGACAGAGTCTCGTAATGAAAATCTGTTTACTGAAGTTATGCAGCAGGGGAGCTGAGAGCCATTTTTCCATGTAACCAGACTTTTTTTTTTTTGGTCTTTTTTTTCTCCACCAGAGGAGTCGCCCCCTATGGGCCATTAGAAAGAAGGCATTTTAAAGTCATTTATTCACTGGCCTTGCTTTTTAGACCTGGAAGATATCTGCATCTTTTATCTACATTCCATGGTTGTGCACTACTTTTTGCGAGGCATTGTGGGATTACTGTGAGACCACTTTATGGAGTAGAGTAAGACTTACTGTGGATTTGGACAACACACCAAAAAGTAAACTTGCTATATAGTCAAATATATGCAACCCCAGTTCCAAAAAAGAATAAGAAAACATATCAAATGTTGAAAGTGAGACATTTTGCTATTTTATGAAAAATACTAGTTCATCTTAAATTTGATGCCAGCAACATGTCTCACAAAAGTTGGGACAGGGGCAACAAAAGGCTGGAAAAGTAAGTGGTACTAAAAAGAAATGCCTGGAGGTTGCAACAGGTTGCAACTAATTAAGTTAATTTGAAACAGGCCAGTAATGTGATTGTGTATAAAAAGAGCACCTCAGAGACAGTCTTTCAGAAGTAGCAAAGGTTCAGCATTCTGCAAGAAACTCCACCTTCAGATTGTGGATCAATTTCATAATGTTTCTCAATGTAAAATTGCAGACATCATTCCATCATCTACAGTACATGATATCATCAAAAAAATCCTCTCCTATTGAGACATCTCTGTGCACTAGGGATGTGGCTGAAAACTAACATGGGATGCAGATGATCTTCTGACCCTCAGACAGCACTGCATTGCAAACAGGCATGATTCTGTCATGGAAATCAATGCATGAGTTTAGGAACACTTCCAGAAATCATCATGTGAACACAGCTCACCGTGCCATCCACAAATGTAAAGAAAAAGCCATATCTGAACATGATCCAGAAATGCCGTCTCTGGGCCAAAGCTCATTTAAAATTACTGAAGCAAAGTGGAAAACTGTGCTGTGGTTTTTGGAAATCATTGATGCTGCATCCTCTGGACTAAAGAAGAAGACCATCCAGCTTGTTATCCAGTGTTCAGTTCAAAAGTCTGCATCTCTGATGTTATAGGGGTGCATTAGTGCCTACTGGCAACGTGCACATCTGGAAAGGCACCGTCAATGCTGAAAGGTACAAACAGGTTTTAGAGCAACATATGCTCACTTCCAGACTTCCAGATTTCAGCAAAATAATGCTAAACCACATATTGCAGCTGTTACAACAGCATGGCTTCATAATAGACAAGTCTAGGTGCTGGCACATCATAAAATGCAGATTACCATGAACACGACCCAGGAGCACCTGGAATCCTGTAGCTGGCCTCCTCATTTCCCAGACATTTACAGACTGTTGTTAAAAGAAGAGGTGATGCTTTTTCGAGACATTTTGCTACCATCAAATTAAAAATGAGCTAGTATTTTTTATAAAATAGTGAAGTGTCTCATTTTCAACATTTGATGTTTTTTATGTTCTTTTGTCAATAAGATATTGGTTAATGAATGTGCAAATGATTGCATTGTGTTTTTATTTATATTTTACACAGTATCCCAACCTTTTTGGATTTGGGGCTGTAGTATGAAGAGAGTTATTAATTTTGTTGGTAACACTTAGGACTTGTTTTTGCTACAAGCCAAAATATAAAGAAACCTTGAGCACCAGTTAAACACTAGCAGGGCTTGACCACTAGTATAAAAGGTAGTGATATAAATATGATTTCATGACAAAAAGATACGCTGAGGTCCTTATGTTTTGGACACTCGAGAATAAAAATCACTATAAACACCAAATGTTTAATACAGTGCTTTTGTCCGACCCATCAAATAAAACCTGAGAAATTACACTTTTAGCCCATATTGATTATGTAATGTTAAGGTGGATACAGTATCTGACCTCTCTTTATATTATAAGCTTTATTACTGTGCGATATTGAAGGTCCTGTGCATCCACACACTAATTTGAGCTAGACCTTTGCTCGCTGAGATTTTCTATGTATTCTCATAGATTGAAATGGCCCAGAAGCTGCTGAATTCTGATCTGGCAGAGTTGATAGCGAAGATGAAACTGGCACAGCAGTACGTCATGACGAGGTGAGGGAAAAAAAACCCCAGTAACATCATGTGTTATTTTTCACATTGGGGCTCAAACAGTAACACCATTCATCGTTTTTTTTTTTTTTTTTTGTTTTTTTTTTTATAAAAAGTTTAAAAAAAAAAAACAA
>VUQH01019548.1:1953-20066 GCA_015106775.1 Etroplus canarensis | reverse complement strand
GAGACACAGACTATGGGAGAGAGAAGACAACATTTAATGACATGCAGCAGTAACTAATAAATGATGGGGAGTGAAAAGAGGTGGGTGGAGAAGAAATGCCCAGCATAAGAAGCCCCCCAGCAGCCTAAACCTATTGCAGCATAACTAAGCCCTAACTATAGGCTTTATGAAAAAGGAAGGTTTGAAGCCTGATCTTAAATGTAGAGAGGGTGTCTGTCTCCTGAAGACAAACTGGGAGCTGGTTCCACAGGAGAGGGGCCTGATAGCTGAAGGCTCTGCCTCCCATTCTACAAGTAGGTCTGCACTCTGAGAGAGAAGTGCTCTAATGGGAAAATATGGTACAATGAGGTCTTTAAGGTAGGATGGGACTTGATTGTGAGTAGAAGGACTTCAAATTCAATTCTGAATTTAACAGGGAGCAAATGAAGAGAAGCCAGTACAGGGGAAATATGATCTCTCCTTCTCTTCCCTGTCAGTACTCTTGCTGCAGCATTTTGGATCAACTGGAGGCTTTTTAGGGAGCTTTTAGAACAGCCAGACAGCAATGAATTACAGTAATAAAGCATAGAAGTAATAAATGCATGAACTAGTTTTTCAGCATCACTCTGAGACAGGATGTTTCTTATTTTGGTAATACTGTGGACATGATAAAAGGCAGTCCTACATACTTGTTTAATGTGAGCACTAAAGGACATATCCTGGTCAAAAATGACTCCACGATTCCTCACAATGATAAAGTATCTGTACTTACTGAAGTATCATTACCACTCTTTGTGCATAACATTTAAAATGAATACATAGGTGCTCATTGTCTCACTCGGGTATTTCAGTAGTGCGTAATGCGTCCAACTTTACTTTCATTGGATATTTGAGTCAGTAAACACAAAAACACTGATCACGCCTGTGCTTTATAACCTTTTCCCATCTTAAATTTGAACCAAGTTTTATGAGGTTATGCTACATCGATCTGGTTGTTTTTCTCTTGACAATTACGTAAACTATAAAAATGTGCATAGCACTCCTACGTCCTTTCCGTATTTCCTTCAGCCTATATTGAGATTGATTTGTTTGTAGGTGGCCATCTGTCTGATATCCACACATTTTCAATTAGGCAGGTGGTTTTCTATCCCTGTTTCAATGAATTAAAAATAATGAACAGATTCTTTTCATTGCTGCTTTTTATCCTGTTTTTTATACTGCAGCTGCAATTACTTCATCATTCTCTCCTCTCATATCCTCTCTTTCACTCATCCTTTCTGAAACACCTGCCAGGTGCATAAAACTCTGGGTAGATTCACAATGAAAATCTGTGTGTACAAAGGCACAAATCAGTCAGATTTCTATTTTTTTTTTTGTTTTTTGACACTTCTGTGCAAAGGTGTGAATTGATTTTTTTTTCCTATCTCATCCACAAAAGAGTTTTGATAATCCTGGATCAGATGTTTACATGAACAGCACACAACCAGGATGCTTGTTAATGTAACAAATGCCCTATCACATCTAGTTTTCTTAGACATACCAGTGACTTTTGTGATTTCTGAAATGTACTCGCCCTCCTACATAGATTCATGGCACCCATACTGAAAAGACACAAAATAACGAGGATGTGTTGTGAGTGTCTTTGTGGTGGTTTTGCATCTACCTGTGAACATTTTACAAGTATTTCTCCTCATTTTTTGAATGCTATGTTGATTCTTTTCTGCTTCTTCTTTCTAGGGCTGGGGGGCTGGGAGGGTTTGCACACACTCTTGGTTGGTTGTGATTTTTTTTTTTTTTACTTTGAGTCTCTGTTATCTATTGTCTGTTCATCTTCCCTCTGTTTTTTATTTATGTGTTATTTTTGACATCTTCTGTTTTTTGTAGTCCTTTTGCTTCTCTTTGCAGTCACTTTCTCTCTGTGTGTGATTATTTTTTATCTTTTTGTAATTGTTTAAAGTTGATTTGCAGTTATTATTCCTGAGCTGAGTTGTTTGCTGGATCTTCACCAAATTTTGTGTAGTTAATATGTATGATGGGTAGGAGAACTGATCACATTTTTGAAGCCATGAGGTCAACAGTCAAGGTTACATGGTGTCATCAAGGAGAATATCATACCCACCATAGGAGCTGACTGGGCTGCTGGATCCTTGCCAATATTTAATCACTATGATAGGTAAAAGAAATGTCAAAGGTCAATGAGAAATGCTACCTGTTGGAGCTGACTCAGCTCCAACAGGTAGATCTTTATCAAAATGTGTGTGGCTGCTTATTAAAAGAGGTAGGTTTGGTGGAAGAACTTAAAGACCAACAGCGAAAGTCAAACTTTAACAGCACCGGTTAACTTGTTAGCTGGATCTTTTCCAAAATGTGTGTGGTCATTAGCTGTGATGAAGAAGATCTGATCAGATTTACTAGACTGTGGGGTCAAAGGTTGAGGTCACACAGGTCACACAGGCCACACAGGCATACCAGCCAAGTTCTGGACATTTCATTATTGTCGTTTCTACCAAAGGCTCTGAGCGGACGGCCACCCAACTGAGGCCCTGAGCCTGTACCTGTTAAGAGAAACAGTTAAAGTCCAGACTTTACTCTCTTTGGTAATATCAGTGATCAAAATGTGTTGCTATTGTCTGGATGTTAAAACACCCCACTGATCACCCCTTGAGGTCTATATCATCATTAGTTATGGTTTTGAACCAAACCCTGTGCACTGTGTGTGTTTGTGTATTTTCCAGCTGTGTGCAGTGGTGAAACCACAGACTCAGCTGGAGTGGTGCTCTCTCCAAACTGGCCTGAAGCCTATGACAAAGGACAGGACTGTATCTGGGGAATCCACGTCGAGGAGGACAAGAGGATCATGCTGGACATTCAAGTGTACGTATCCACCTCCCGCGTGTGCAGTTTAATCTGCCTCCTCGCCTATTTGCTCTTTGATGAGCATAAAACCACATTACTAAAGACCCTTCTTGGCCCCTTTGAATCTAATCATCACAAAACCTGTTTCATCCCCTGTGCTGATACATACACCAGTCCCCGACTTCAAACACACCCACCGAAGCAGTGTGAAGATTACAAAGAGCTACCTCACCATGACTGGTAAAACACATTAAAAACACAACACGCAGCTAATGAAAGAGTGCTCAGCTTGTGAATGAGATGCGTAAGTGCCACACAGACAAAGGTTAATTAGGTGCAGCAGAGAAAACTAATTATATCAGGGGTTTGTTTGGGGGACCCTCCCCACCACCTCTGTTCTCACTCCACCCCCTACCCCGCGCTCCTGTAATGGCTGCTGTGCTGAGTAGAGGGTGCAAGTGTACAGCATGAGAGTGTGTGTTTCCTGTGATTGCGGTGCCAAGGTGAAGACACAGAACAGCACACCCTGTCTTGTCAGAGCCCGATAAGTCATTCAGCCGTAGAAAATCATTTGCCATTTGCAAGCAAATTAAGGCGGGCTCATTTGCATCGGATGCATCTTAAGCTCTGTTTTTCTCTCTCTGCCTTTCTCTCCGAACACCACCTGTGCTAGTGTTGTACTTTCAGAAACATTGATTAATGGCTTCCTCTGGTTTTTGAAAGGAAGTCTGCAAACATCAGTAATTGCTGCTGTTCTTTTCAGCAGAGCAGGTGATGTGGGAAACATGAAGCTTCCATCGCAGCCCCAAAACTAAATATAGAACCAAAATAAAAGAGAGGAAGCTTGTTGTTAAGTTACTTTGAGAAAATGTTTTACCTTTGAAGTTTCATGTTACCACTTTCTGTAAAGTTGCCATGAACAGACAGATGGATAGACGGTCATCCCTGGTCAGGAAATTCCTGTGTTGCAGCAGCTATTAAGCAACAACAGAATGTGTACACAGTATAAACAGTACATACAGCACCAACAAAATAAAATACATTTAAAAAATAAAAACAATAATGTACTTTTGGCTGCTCCCTTGTATTCTCCCCAAGGGGCAGCCACAGCAGATTAATCGCCATTGGTAATTTGGCAGAGGTTTTACGCCGGATGCCCTTCCTTATCCAACCCTCCAAGGTGAGAGGGACTTGTGTCCCCACCTGGATTCCAACCAGCGAAGGTGTAAACTACTACACTATAATAAAAGTGATAATATACAGTTAAGCTATTACAGAATTTACCAGGACATGCTGTAATAGACCAAAGACTATGTGAGAAGATAAGAAATATCCAGCCGTAATTTAAGATACTAAAGTATGGAAAGTATACATTGTACATAGACAAATAGACAATATGGATAACTTAGAGGGCAATGGAGACAAGATGTGCAAATGTTAGACAGAAAGTGCAATTCAGCTGGTTGAAGTTAAGAGTTAACTCAACCAGAAACTAGACAGACCCTCTGCAGAGTGTTCTCTGTTGGAGAGAGGTGAGGTGTTGTAGAGAGCCATTGCCTGGGGCAGGAAAGATCTCCTGTAGTGATCCTTGTGACAGTGAAGCCGAATCAGTCAGTGAGAGAAAGAGCTCCGCTGTCTGTCCAGTGCATGGTAGATAGGGTGATCCAGGTTATCCGTGATGGATAACAGTTTGTCCAATTTCTTCCTCTCCACCACAGATTTAAAAGTGTCTAGTCTGAGTCCGGTGACAGAGCCAGCCTTCTTAACGAGTTTATTCAGTCTGTTTGTGCCACTGGTGCTCTTGCTGCTCCCCCAGCAGACTACACTGAAGCAGACTGCACTCACCACAGCAGACTGATAAAAGATTTCTAACAGTCCCCTGTGGAGCTCCTGTACTATTGACCGGCAGGTCTGACACAACACTCCCCAGTCAGACAAACTGCGGTCTGTCTGTCTGTCCGTCTGTCTGTCTGTCAAATTGCTGCTGATGCATCTGTCAGAGTATGAATATGTGTGGTAGTTAAAAAGGCATAAAATAAAGTGCTGTGTGAATGGGCGAATGAGGCTTGCAGTAAAAAGTGTTGTGAGTGCTCAGTTAAAGTAGAAAAGCACTATGTAAGTACAGTACCAGTCCATTTACCATATATGTTGTTGCAGCAAAATGAGAGTCAGAATGTACGTATCGTTCTGAGGGGTGCCTCCTGGAAAACAGGTGTCATTTGGCCTGAGCTTCTGTGGCTAAGTTATGTTCATAAAGGGAACTTTTTAAGAGTTGAAAGTACACCACACTGAGTATAGCACAAAGCAGTGATTTCTGTTGTTTTCAGGTAGAAGTCTTTACAAGTTCATTCCAAACGTTGACTGAATGAGAATAACACCAAAGACAGTTGTGAAGTGTCTAATACCAACAAGTCCTCCAGAGTTGATCAAGGACTGATTGAGACTGTGTATAGGATTCACACACACAGTTCTCGTGCTGGCCTGGTTTGCCACATCAAGGCACAGAGTGTTAAATACATACAGCAGCTGACTTTAAACTATTAAGCGATAATTGATTTAGATTGTTTTAAAGAGGTGTTGATGATGGCATGAACATAACAGAAGAACTGCTTAAAGGTCAGAGGAGACGACTGTGTTTATGTGTCTCTTTTTGATAGGCTGTTGACAACATGAAATAAAGTTGGCAGACTTAGTAACAGTACTCTTCATGGCCGCTGAACACAGGGTAGTTTCTCTGCCGGCAAAGCCAGCAGACTGTGAGACAGCATCATTAAACTGCACTGCAATTTGCCAGCAGTTTCTCTGTGCCAAACATGTAATATTTGATCATGTTGTGAAAATGCTGGTAAAGACTATTAACTTAATTCTCCTCGGACCCTAATGAAGCCCCTCATCAGCTGCAGATGAAGCTCAGTGAGCTGCAGTGTGATGAGTTTAGCAACCAACATTAGCAGCTCTTTTTGGAAAACATTACTGAATGAAGGCAGGTTCCCTCAATAGCTTGAGACAATAATTTGGTAAACATGATGCTGGTGTGATTTGTGAACATTTAGAATAGGTCATTGCATTAGCTTTTCCCCAGTAATAACATCTGTTACTAACAGTACCTACAAATCAGAGATATCTTTATAACTTTTTGACAAACTGGTCTTACAGAAATATGTGAAATGGCTGTAGTCTCTGAACACCCCATTACATGGTTGCAACAAGCAACAATCTTCTCCGTCAGTTTCTTTGTTTCCAGGATAACAAGTTGGAGCTCACGCGATGATTTTAACGCTACATCTGTTCTGAAAATGTTCACACAACTGCAAGAGATTGCTATGAACCCTTTAAAAAGAAATAACTAATATTGATATTTTTCTTTAAATATAAGTAGTATTGGCGTCTAAATCTAAACAAAGAGTAACGGAAAGAGAAAGAAAAAAAAGCAAAAATAGGAATGAAATTTTTAAAAATTTGAGTTGCAAGCAATTATCAAGGGATCCAAGCAGAGCAATATGATTCGAAGTCCAAGCATCTTGAACATAAGCATGAACCATTATTGCAAAACTGCAGCTCTAGCAGCTAAAAACAGCCAGATATGCTTTTCTTCTGCAGAGTTCCCGTTACATTGTAGGCCCCATTACAGTTACTTGCAATGCCATCGTTTGCCTCCAAATTTATTTTGCTGTTTCTGAAACATATACTGTAGGTACATAAAAATGTGGTTACATTTGAACAAAGTGTCTATTAAAAAGTCGTCAGCAATCCTTTGCGGTAAAAGTTGGTTATGGCTTTTTTTCCTTTGCAACAATGGTTTATTTTTTTAATAGAAATGAGTGATATGAGGTTCATATCTATGGTCACCTTTACTGTTGCAGATTTCTCCCATAGATGTCAGTTAAGAGCCAAATCAGGTCCCCATAAGAATAAGAAATATTTGCCAAAGCAATCAGTTTCCTGGAGATTTTATCCTAACAAGAACATAAAATGGCATGTGTGGTTTGGAAGGAACCTGAGATCAGTATTGTGCAAGGCCAAGTCAAAAAAAAGAAACAGTGCAAAAATGAACAGTATGAAACCAGGAGAAACACTGAACATTTTTGCAGATATAGTCACATCTAAATGCTTTATAATTGGCTCCACTGCCTTTGAAACTAATAACGATTGTTAATTTATGAAATGGTTATAGTACTGTGAATTTGCATGTGGCTTTGTATTTGTTAAACATGAAGTCGTAGCAGCACAGTCTAGCCACCATGTTGCCTCATAGCAAGAGAGTCCTTCTGTGTGGAGTTTGCATGTTCTCCCCATGCTTGCACAGGTTTCCTTCACCGTTACTCCACTTTACTCCACCCACTGAGGTCACCAACTGAGCCAAGCAGAATCAGAATCAGAATCCTTTATTAATCCCAGGGAAATTACATACTGAATCTTAAGAGGTCACTTCTTGGTTAAATAAATATTTTAAAAACAGTGAGGAGGTGGTTTGCCCACCAGCATTTCCATACTATTGAGCGTGGTCCCATTTTAAAAATGATTGGACACTCCAGATTTAGATGTACAAAACAGACGCATCCTGATAGCTGAGTGGCTACTCTATGGATCACTGCATTGTGGCATTGGCTCTCCTGTCCCTGGAACACTGGCCACATGTCATGATTCCTGCCTTACTCCGTGCTATTTTCTGCAGCCCAGCAGTCTCTTACATCCATATCTCTTTACTCTCATGTGTGCTGAGGCGGCAGACTGACAGTAGTGGACACCAACAGACTCAACAAACTGATCTGCAGGGACAGTAACATCGTGGGTGTGGAGATGGACTCTCTGACTGTGGTGTCAGAGAGGAGGACGCGGCCCAATTAAGGACAAGATTGGACAATGCTTCACAGCGTCTCCATGATGTGCTGGACAGACACAGGAGCACGTTCAGCAGCAGACTCATTCCACCACGATGCTCCACAGAACGCCACAGGAAATCATTCCTACCTGTGACATCACACCCTAATTCCTCCCTGTGATTCCTTGACTAGTTTATTTCCATCTTGTACATGTTGCCTGCAGTGTTTAACTATGGAGTTATTTATGTTATGTTATTGCACTTTATACATACATCTTTATATATTTTAATCTTCATTTTTCAGCCTTTCAGATTAAAGATTTCAGATTTTTATTAATATCTAAATGAGTATCTGTAAATAAACACAATTTCCCCCTGGGATAAATAAAGTATTCTGATTCTGATTGATTCATCATGATGGCTGCCACCTGCCAGATACATATTAGATAAGACCATTCCTCTTAAAACTTGGCAGCCAATCAAAAATAAGATATGATAACTTGTGATCACAATAGTATCACATACTGTATAATTTTTATATAATCATGAGTCTTTTGTTTTTTGCTGATTCCACAAACTCAAGAACTCAAAAACAGATTTGACATAATACATGCCCACTCACTCCTTTTAATGTTTCATCTTATCGTACCTTCATCATCAACTTTTTATATCTATCTCTATAACAAGAGAGAGAGCGAGAGAGAGAGTGAGAGAGAGAGAGACTGTGTCTTGGTGGTCCATCTGTATTCTGACAATTTTCATTTATTTAAACTGTATTAAAACTGTATGTTTTTGTGAATATAGCTTACTCACCTGGGAAGTGGTGTGGTCTATACTCCTATCAAGCTGTGTCTTTCAGCTGTCATAAGCTGCCAGTCACTGGCATCCTAAATAAGTGTTCTGTGATCTCATACGGGAACTAAATTCTTACCAGCTGACCATGATATCCAAATGGGGCCAGAATTCAAATTCCCTTTTAGTTTGTAAGGTGTTCTGATGACAAGAAAAATCATTTCTGTAAAAACTAAATTGATAAAGCAGTTCAGATGTATGGGAATAAGACAGGTGATCCAGGACCGAAAGTTAATGGAGCAGCCACTACTCATCTACTGCCTCAGAGTCCAGTACTTCACCTTCCCCCCATTTACCACCTGCTTAAACTACTTCTCCTGTCCTACTATCTGCCTATGTTTGTATATTTACTCTGTTAAAGGTAGCTGTTATCGATCCTCAAAACCTGGCTGCACATGATGGGAGATGTGACAATGGACAACTGGAAATTGTTCATCATATTGTATTGCATGCAAAACGAAGTAAACGCTACATGCAGGTTGTACAAAGCATTGTCAAAACTCCCGCTGCCCTGCTGCCTTCCAGAAGCTAAACCTATAAATATCAGGGAACAATCAGTGTGCACTTTTGAAGCATGATTTCTAATGTACATTGCAGACTTTTGAGAAGATTAGTAGGGATTTAGATTTTTTCGTTCACATTGGCGATTACGTGTGTCAACATCGTTGTGTACAGGAATAATCTGTGAAAAGTCTGTAGCTCAAAGTAAAGGTGTCAGCACATACTGCGGTCCAGATTCCCAGGGAGTGCTCATGGGAATTTATCAGAACAGAGATTTCCATGGAGATGAGCATTCTAATCTAGCACAAAGCTTCCTCACCGTCTGAACATATGTCTAGCAGGTGTCTAAGCATTTATATCAAGCTTATCAATAGCAGCTGTTCTCCCTAAGCTTTCGGGGTTAGATGGTGTACAGAGATATATGAGGCCTTTAACAAGGTCCCTGGGTATTGGTTTCTCATACTGCACACAGACACCTGTGCATACATGCACATATACATATCACAAGCTCCATCTGTCTAATGGCAGGGGGGATATTATCACCAGGCTGTATCAAATGACTTTTATGGATGGCCTTCAAATGAAAGAGGAGGGAGGAAGGTGTGATTAAAGTGAAGCGTGGGAAGTAAAATGAATAATATCACAGGTCTGTGCTACAAAATCCTGACTGCTATCAGGTGGAAATTAAAAACTGTTGTAATTAGGCTGAATTATTAAAGCAATGCTCTGCCTCAGATGACGTCAGTATTTGATGTTGAGAGGAATCTTTTGATGATTTGTCTTTGTTATCCAGTCTGCCTCATCTGCATCACATAACAATGCCCTGTAGCTTCTGTACACCTGCACAGAATATTGCCATTGTTCTGCTGATACGTATGCAGGGAATTACATGAGGTCCTGATATGACAGTAGAAGGTGTCATCCCAAAGTTCCACCACTATTAAAATATTAGGGGCAGCTGTGGCTCTGGAGGCAGAGTGGGTCACCTTCCAACAGTAAGGTTGGCAGTTCAAGCCCTGGATTCTCCAGTCTACATGCTGAAGCACCCCTGGGCAAGACACTGAACCCCAAATTGCTCCCAGTGCATCCATCAGAGTGTGAATGTGTGTATGATAGCTAAAAGCACTGAAAGTTTTATGGTTGAATGGGTGAACGCTGTTCAGTTAGAGTAAAAAAGCTCTATATGAGTGCCAGTCCCTTTAAAATAAACCTCTTAAATTTAAATTTGACTGCTCTCCCTTTCAAAGTCTTCTCCTTGTGCATCTCCTCACCACTCCCAGTGGTCTCTGATTACTTCCTCTGACCAGTTACTCCACTGTTTCAAAACAGCAAGCCTTCAATTTAAATTTCAATTTCAGGGAGTTCAAGTTGATGCCTCAGGATGTAGAACTCTGCATATTAAACAGTGTGACCATAGGGGACAAATTCACAGTGAATAACCCTGTGAATGTGGGAAAACATGAACCAATGAGCACATTCTTAGTGTCTTAGCCATGGGGCTGGGACACTGTGGACTCTTTACTGAAGACAGCTTTGTAGTTAGTGTGTTCTGGCTGAAAATCCAGCTCTTATCAACAACAAAGATATAAAGATGGATTGATGTGACATAAGTTGACGTTTGCACTCTGTGTAAATTTGACGTCACCTTTACCCAAAGGCATATGTTGCACTGAGCTGATAAAATTAAGGAAAAGGGTGAAAACTTCCACTTTAAATTCCAAGGAAGTGCCTTCAGACTGGGTTTAAATTACAGGATGAGCAGTCATCTCACTGAAAAACAGAAGGTCATTTAAGCTTTGATTATTACAGGCAGATATGATTGCCTTGCCCAAAAACGGTGCCACAAGCTAAATCTGAGTCACAGCGTGGATGTGCTTTGACATTATCCAAATATGGATATTAATATCCAAATGCACTGAACCAACAAAACAGCAGATTTAAAGTTTAGGTGTTAAGCAAAGAGCTGACATCAAGATATGGTCGGCCCAGTTTAAGCAGGGAAAACAGCTAGCCTAGTTCTATCTGAAATTCAAAAGTGCATCCTCCAAATCTTTTTAAAAGTCAACAGTTGTACAGACCATGCCCTGCAGCTGTTTATTCATGAACAGTAGTAAGTGCAGAGACTGTATATGTTCCTGAAGTCTTGTTGCATATATCGTTAGGTTAGGCTCTCTGCAGACTCTACAGTCAAACCTTGGTATCTGGCAAACACTGGAGCTTGGAAGTACTGGGTAGAAGGATGAAATGTTGTTCAAGAAATAAATGAAGAATCTCTTTTCCCACAGTTTATAGTTTTCTGTTCATGTACAGGACAAGATCTATAAAATCACAATATGCAATAGTAACAATTTTATATTAACGTACTAACAGAAAATTACACATTACATACACCAGTAGTAAAGGTTATGTGAAACTGTGAGGTATTGCTCTGCTCCTCTCTGAAATTTGAAAGTGTCCTTTTGAGCTGGGCAATATGTGCGAAATTCATACCACAATAATATTTTTCATATCGACTGATATAGATATAAGTCTTGATATAAATCAAATCATTTCTGTCAAGCTTAAAATGTCTTTTTTACTTCTCAGTGAAATGTAAAGACATCATAACGCAAATTTTGGCTTGAATATCGTCGTCAGAAGTGACTGACAGAACCGTGACACATGTACTGTAGAACATTACACAACTATATTTCAAATAAATAAAATGGGTATATATACACACTAAAATCTGAATTCTGAGGAGTAAGAAGCTTTCAAGATTTACAGAAGAACACAAAGTAAATTCTTCGATCAGTTCCAAGTAAATAAAGTATATTTTAATATAAAATCTAATCAGTAATAATGTGCCTCTGTACTGTACTGTCCTTTGTTTTCAAAGTTCAAAGTGTTTGAATCTTTATCTAATTCAGTCGTCAGGATCACTGAGCTTCTGTCAGTCCTAAAGTTATGACTTCATCTGTTTGGACTTCAGGAAAGTGCGCAGTTTAAAGACATTTGCTTTCCAGATTCCAGCCAGGATGGACAGGATTAGAAATGAGTCCATCAGAGGGACAGCTCAGGCTGAGATGGTTTGGACATGTTCAGAGGAGGGATAGTGGACATATTGGACAAAGGATGTTGAGGCTGGAGCTGGATATGGAGATGGAGCTGGATATGGAAGACCACAGTGAAGGTTGATGGATGTAGTGGAGGAGGACATGCAGAGGGTTGGTGTGAGGGAAGAGGAAGCAAGGGATAGGGTGAGATGGAGGCAGATGATCCACAGCAGAGAGCCCTAACAGGAGGTTAGCAGGTGAAAGAAGTGCAGCAGTGAGGATGTTATTTACACTCAGTTTTACCTGAGTTTTGTGAAGCATTATTATTACATGCAGTCACCATATGGATTAAGATTCTAAGGATTTCAGGAGGCTGCTGATTATATCTTAAACCAAGATAATTGGTTCTGGTGAAACTTCTTCACTTTTAGGCTGGTGGAATTGCCTCTTTTATTGACTATCACTGTGGATTATGTGGCATGTTTTTCGATCAGTTTTTTTTTTCTTCATGGTGAAACAACTGATGTGAGAACAAGCCCAGTCCAACAGAGTGTGTTTGGAGATCTTAGACACCCTGGTTAACTGGGTGGTGAGCCGACCTGCTGCGAGATTGTGATGAAATTCCCTGAACTGACTGAGAACTATGTATACCTCCACCTCATGGTGAGACAGCCACACCCACGGATATGGTGCTTCTTCTCCATTCCTGTGAGTGGTAGGACTAACGGGGATGCAAACACATGTTGGGCCCCAATGACTGATCTGTTGTTCCACACTGAACCTGACTTGGAGACACGTTTTAGTTTTTTCTTTAATTGTTTTTTGTAAATATTTGTATATAGTTTTATATTGAACTTTGGCCATGTTTTAATATACTTTTTGTCCTCATGTTTGTCTTGCATTGCTGATGTTCACCTCTGGCCTATCCAGAGCTTCTAATTCTGGTCTATAGATGCTTCTTGCTTTTATAAGTTAACCATAACAGGGGTTACATATGCTTTCTCAAGGTCCACAAAGACACATTGCAACTCCTTCTGACCTTCCCGGTACTTCTCCATCAGCACTCTCAAAGCAAACATTGCATCTCTTTCTCAGCATGAAGCCATACTGCTGCTCGCTGATGGTCACCTCTCTTCTTAGCCTAGCTTCAACAACCCTCTCCCATATCTTCATGGTATGGCTCATCAACTTGATTCAAGTTACTGTAGCTCTGCACATCACCCTTATTCTTGAAGATTGGTACCAGTGCACTTCTTCTCCATTCCTCAGGCATTCTCTCATTCTCCAAGATTGTGTTAAACAATCTAGTGAAAGTCCTCAGCCTTCTCTCTTGGACATCTCCATACCTCCACAGGTATACACACAATATACATTCCTTCCCTCCATCATATCAGCCATCTCTCTCTTTTTACCCTAGTCCCTACATTTAAAGTCTCTACTCTCACCTACACTCGTACCTTTCCTTCTTTCTCTCTCTGCCCTCTAACATGCCTTCCCCCTCTCCTCCTGCTTTGTCTTCAGTCAACAGTAACATAACTTTCACTGGCACTCTATTGGCTAACAAAACCAGAGGTGACTGTTGTTAACCTGAGCATTGATGATCTGGTATGGAAGCGTAATATGAATCTGCATATTTGATTTTCTAAAGATTTAATGCCAGATGTCCTCCCTGATGCAGCTTTCCCCATTTACACTGGCACTGGGAGTAAAAATATTCTCAGCACAAAAAGTTCAGCGCAGTGTTGATGAGACTCAAGATATAAACCTAACATATATTTACACTAAACAGCTTAAAGTCAATATTAACCTTAACTCTCCTGCTTACAGCATGCAGATGGGAGCACTGGAAAACTAAAGGCACCTTGATGTCCTTGATACAGTCCTCCAAGTATGCTAAAATAAGTCTGCCTGTGCTCCATGTTTATTTGATTGCTAACGGATAAAACCGCTCACCTGCTCAGAGAGCGAGGAGGATTGAGAAATATTGTTGGCTGGCGTCAAATTTGTTATGATTAAGCAAAACAAGGCTTTGTGCAGCTCTGCTGTGCATCTGCAGAGAAAAATCAATCACAGCCTTCATTGCCTGACACTAATTTGATTTAGCTCAAATTGAAAAAGAGAAAAAAAAACATCAGGGCTGAGTTTGGCCTGGCCTCTGGGACCAGATACCAACACATTTCACCCAAACTATTCAGTTCACGATTTGCTGTTTCCATCTCTTTACAAGTCTGGGATGTAGGAAGGAAAGCGTTATTTTAGGCTGGTGTTAACTTAAAACCCACCATGATATATCATTTGCTGCCAATAATGATGCTCTCAGGGAAACCTCCCTCACCAAATGGTAGGAACCTGCATACATATTAGACAGAAGACATTGTAAATCAAAATTCTAGCTTATTAAAACTATAATTTAAAAGTCACAGTCACTCCAAACGTTCACATTACAATGCCTTAGCAAATATGATAGCCATTTTTAAACAAAGAAGTTTATTTAGCATCATGAGAAATAGAACTGTGGTTTGCTGCAGCAACTGATCAGGTATAAAAGCAATACTAATCAGATCTAAACCTAAAAAATACATCCAGTTATTGCTGCATTAAGGAACTTAACTAAAGCGTTCCGCTGATTTAGCATTTCTCTGCTCTGAAAGTGTCAAACTCACAAGTGATGCTATAAAAATTAAAGCCATACGTCATTGTCACTCCTACCTCATAAATACTGAGATGTAGCTCTTGAGTTGTTCGCACAGTCTGACCTTGTGGTGAATTTGCTGGGGCTACCACTGCTGGGAAGAGTGTAGGTTTGTGAGCGTGCTCCAGATCAGCAAACTGCCAAAACTTGTCTTTTACAGAGATCGCCCCACAAACTGATGATCAGTTAACTGAGTGCATTTGATTAGCAGCACCGGACCCTCATAATTCCTTCAGAAGTAGTACAGGTGTACCTGTATGTACTTATTTTTTGCAGGAATGCATTGAGTTGTGTGATTTTTTTTTTCCACAGGACTGTATGTACTGATGTCTTGCAGTTTTTTGTAGTAGTTTCTGAAACATTTTTGCATCATGTACAAAGTGTACAAGAGGAAATATACATCTAAATAAATCTAAAAAGGACATAATCTTTACCATTTCATAGCTGTAACTGTGTCCTTTCTAAATGAGCCAGTGCTGTGCTTTATGATCTGTTTCCTCTGGCTTGGTAAACAGTCATCCAATCAGAGCCTTGCTGGATGGCTTAAAAATATGGCAGTCTTCTTATATTCACTAGCTATCCAGCTATGATGGTCAACAACAGCAACAAAAGTTGTCGTGTTCAGATTGTCCACTTGCTGCCTCATTTATTCAGTGTTGGAGCGCTCACTTAGGAAAAACGCAGTCAGCTGTCATTTCAGTAAATGAACAAAAAACATCATTAAACAAACAGCAGAACCTCTGGAATTTAAAAATTTGACTAAAAACAATGACATTTGAAGGGGCTGTGTTCGATGTACTGCATGTGTTAGAACCAGATCTACTTTTCAACCCATGATGGTCATTAACATCTATGACTATTTAAAATGGATTTTTTTTAATGGTTTGTAAAACTGGGTAACTAAATTAAATAAAAACAAAATGAAACAGTCCATACCAAAACAGCATTTACAGCATGAGTTCAAGTACGCAACCACACATTAGTCACAGGACAGTTGTATAACCGTGACTCTGCTTAAAACTGCCAAGTAGGGTGTGAGAATGCGGTGTGTGGTTTTTAAGTGATATTCACTCCCTAGCCAGTTTATTAGGTACACACTTTTTGTCACTATTTGTCAATGTAAATTTCTAATAAGCCAATCACAGGGCAGCAATGCAGTGCATTTAGATATGCTGACATGGTGAAGTTCAAACCGAGCATCAGGATAGGGAAGAAATGTGATTTTCAATGTGGCATGGCTGTTGGTGCCAGATGGGCTGGTTTTATTCCAGAAACTGCTGATCTACTGGGATTTTCCAACACAACCATCTCTAGGATTTACAGAGAATTGACAAAGAGAAAATATCCAGTGAGCTGCAGTTCTAGAGACAAAATGCCTTTTTGATGCCAGACATCAAAGGAGAATGGCCAGACTGCTTCAAGCTGATAGAAAGGCAACAATAACTGAAATAACCAGCTGTTACGACCAAATATGCAGGAGTGCATCTCTGAATGAACAACACAATAAATGTTGAAGCAGATGGGCTGCAGCAGCAGAAGACCCCATCAGGGGCCACTCCTGTCAGCTAAGAACAGGAAACTGAGTCTACAGTTTGCACAAGCTCACCAAAACTGGACAAAGTAAGATTGGAAAAATCTTTACTGGTCTGAGTCTCAGTTTCTGCTGCAACATTTGGATGGTAGAGTTAGAATTTGGCTTAAATGACATGAATTTATGGATCCATGCTGCTTTGTATCAACAGTCCAGGCTGGCAGTGGTGCTGTAATGGTGTGGAGGGTGTTTTTATGTCTCACTTTGGGCTCCTTAGTACCAACTCAGCATTGTTTAAATGCCACAGCCTATCTGAGTATTGCTGTTGACCATACCACAGCTCTGATGGCTCCTTCTAGTTGGATAACGTACCATGTCACAAAGCTCAAACCATCTCACTGTTTATTGAATATGACAATATGTGTGAATATTTGTTCACTGTACTCAAATGGCCTCCACAGTCACCAGATCTCAGTCCAGTAGAGCACCTTTGAGATGAGGTGGAATGGGAGATTCTCATCATAGATGTGCAGCCAACAAATCTGCAATGACTGTGTGATGATATCATGTCAGTATTGAGCGTCTGAGGAATGTTTCAGCACCTTATTAAATGCAAAGAGAAACTAAGGCATTTCTGAAGCCAGCAGGGGGTCCAAAGCAGTACTACCAAAGTATAATTAATGAAGTGGCCAGTGAGTATATTTCCACAGTACAGTGAAACTGAGTCATAAAAAAAATTAAAAAGTGTTTCCAATGGATGATACAGATAATTAAATGCAAGTGTCAAATCATTGTTCATTTAAACGCAGCATTTGTTTGAATAATGCAGTAGACACTGTCACTAAAATGTTTTCAATCACAAAAGAATATTTAATTTTTTCTAATAAAAGCTCACTGCTTTTGAAACATCCAATGAGTTGTATGCTCACAAATTTGAAAAAACATCACTTTATCTTCATGCTTGACTGCTCATTTTTCCTTCCATAAATGGACTGCAGTGCAGGATAGTCTTGGTTAATGGAAGTAGTGAACTGCTTCTGTACATTACTTTTTCTTGTGTCAAACAACAACAAAAAGTCAAATGACAGTATATCTGAAGTGCAAGCTAATCAGAAGGGTAACTCTTCAAACAGAACATGCCTTCAGTTATCACCATGTAAAGTTAACAGCTAAACTCAACAAGGATTAAATGTGCATCCAAAGTTTTATATTGTATACGCTAATGCATGGACCCCCAGAAAGTTGTGGAAAGAGGCATTAAAGCTGATGAAAACTGTTTTAAGTTTTCAAACTAGACAGGACACACTGACATAGATAGCAATAGGAAGATCGCAATGCTTTAATCTTGTGTGAACTTATGCTGATTATCATCTTATACCAAAAAACACGCAGACACTGCACTATGATTTTAGTCTGTGGTATCTAAAATGTATTCTCTCAGCTTTCTGATCCATTTTAATGAGTTTCTTGTGATTCATGGCTCCACCACCTGTTCTTCCTGCTTATGCAGCTTTTGTTTCTTTTTTATACATTACAGTTTCCAATTTTTCAGGTTTAAAAGTACAGGCAGGTGAAAGTTATTTAAGTATTCCTCATTTCAGTCTTTTAGTGTTTATCCATGTTGTTCTGGGTTTAGGATTCTTAAATCATAACAGTTTCTATCTCAGAGACCACAGCTATGTGCACAAGCCTTGCTGGAGCACCAAATGTGAATTAATGTGCTAATAAGAAAGTTCCCTTTGGAATGCACCATTTGCTGTTATTATTATTTCAAATACTTCTGTGATATATATATATATATATATATATATATATATATATATATATATATATCTTCAAAAAATA
>VUQH01019547.1:1592-27515 GCA_015106775.1 Etroplus canarensis | reverse complement strand
ATGAATTAATTTTGCTTGTTAAATTGTGTGCACACAAGACAGGGAGCTAGTGTAGTTAATACATGCAGTAGAACACCCTCCCCTTGACAAATACCCAAACCCCCACACACATATCATCTTTCACATCCTGTAGAGGTCATAGAACATGGTTTTCCCATTCTGTTTCCCCTCCCCAACACAAACACAAACACGTGCGCACACACACACACACACACACACACACACACTCATATCATTCTGCTATGGGGCTGTGGGTCCACATTTAATGCAGCCAATTACTTAGCCCCCCGCTCCTCTGGCTGCTGTATTACGTCAGGCTTGGCAGACTGTATTTTTAGCTGGTAGAGGCCATTGGCCTGCCTCCTGTCTGTAGATTGAGTTACTACCTTATTGCTGTAAGGCTCCAGTGGAAGCCTATCCTAGCTGCCCTTGTCCAATCCCAGCAGATCGAACCACTGTGTAATGATACATGCAGAGAGATGGGAAGGCCTTGTCCAGTAAGGTTTTGGAAGAAGGCGGTGACAAGGAAATAAAAGCAGGGCTCATAAGAGTACTTGTTGAGGGTAACCGAGCCCAGCCAATATGTACATTCATGTCTTCCCACAGATTGTATGGTGGTCATGCATGCTGAGTATAAGGACGTTTCTATAGAACGTGGTCTGTGGTGAAGACCTGAATGCCAAATGTTAATGCTAACTATTCTGCATTGCTTCCAGACACCAGAAATTATAAGGTTGAAAGAGGAAAAACTGTGAGCAGAGTTATGAAAATACATTCAGGATTATTTTCAGATTTTCTCTCCATGCTCCCTCCCATTATTTTAGTCTTTAATAGCTGTAGAAAACTTCAGGGAGCAGTTTCTCTATTGGCAGATATGAAGTTGTTTGCTGCACAGCTGAGGCATCGGAACTGCGCAATGACAGCTAGACCTCATGCTGCTAAAGTAACTCAAAGGGCCTCAGAAAGCTTGGAATGTTTTCACTCAAGTACAAAGTGTTTGCCCATTGGAATAAACAATCTAAAAGCCAACAGCTTGACAAACAACCCCTCCCTAGGACAATTCACAAAGCTTTCACAATGCCATCTGCATTGACATGCTGGTGGTCACTCTTTTCCTTAAACTTTTGCTCCCCATCTCTTGTAATTCCTTCCCCAGCCCAGTTTGCTTTGCTCACATCACAGCAGTCTTGCCTCTTTGGTCTAAAGAGACAATCTGTTGTTTCACTTCCTCACTCACTAATCCTGTTCATTCAGCTTTTAGGCATGGTCCGCAGGAGTGTGTCAACAAAATGTATTGATGCCTGTATGTAAAGGTCAGGGAAAACAACAACAGTGTATGAAAACAGAAGGCCACCATGGTGGCACCAAACTGTTTGACTGACAGACAGAAAAGGTCAGCAAGGAGGAACATTCAAGATCTTCTTGAATGAGTTAACAACAAGCACCAACAATGGTGGATGTTGAAAGAAAAATTGTTGGGAATTTGTTTTGTTCTGTACCTAATAGTTGTTTGAAAACCACAGGCTAGAAAGTAATTACTGTCCATTACGGCTTCATTCTGTGCATTAGTAGCAGTGTCCTTCCTCGTGTAATAACTACAGCAGATGTAATGGGGTGATGACATGTTCTTTATTGTGCTACCAGCCTTGAATACAAAGTAGGTGGGTGTCCTTAATGAGGACGAATGAGCATATGTTCTCTTTCTTGTGTACAGACTGGCTTAATTGAGGAGTGATTAGTTGCAGAAAAAATATTAAAAGGATAACTTAAAGCTTTACAGAAGTACCTTTGGCTGCTCCCTTGTTTTCTGACCAAGGGGTCTCCACAGCAGATTAATCCGCAGAGGTTTTACTCCAGATGGCCTTCCTGATGCAACCCTCCATGGTGAGAAGGGCTTGTGCCTCCAGTGGTGATAAGTAATTTCCCATAGTTTGCATATGTAAACAATATCTTTTTTTTAAACTTTTACATTTACTCATTGAAACCTAAATAATCTGATATTCTAATATATTTGTGCACTGTGTTTTTGTGATCTAACAGAGTGGTTCCTTATCCTTGTTGGGGTATTAAACATCTGTTTGCCAATACATTCTTCTTATTCAGGGTATAAACCTTCACCCTCACTGATGCTACAGTTTGAGATCGAATTCTTTGATTAACTGATGACTGAGCAGTGTGATGTCTCTGTCTGGCACAATGACTCAGTGAAAGTACAGACAGACACGGAGTGAGGCTGAGAATTAGCTGGAGAAGCTATGAAGGGGTATGTGGGTGGAGGAAATGAGACACCACTCTGGGAAGTGCCTTCCTGGATTAATGCCGGAGTAATGACATCACTACTCTCAGGACATCTGAAAGTAGTATAATAGCTGAAAAACTTAAGGTCTATTCTCTTCATCTTAATGATCGTAGTCTGCTAACAAGACGGTTACATTTTACACTTGAACATAAGTAACACATGCACAGTGTGGGGTACATTAACAGCTGGCAGGTATTTTAAACACTGAAGTTATGGGAAGTAACTCCTTTTTCTAATTTAGGGCTTAAGCTCACATAGCTTAACCTTTGTGAATGTATGAATAATATGATATAACGAAGTCATTAAAGTATACCATTATTAAATGATAAAAATGGATTTAATGGAACTGCTGCTCTTTTTGAATATGCAAGATGTTCCTTTTCTTTGTCTTTTACCCTTCACTTTGAAGTGATTTACAATTCATTCAGAACTTCAGCCCATTGCTCTGGTTATATAGAGACAAGAAACATGTGATCTGCAAAGCAGATGCTTTTAGTTCCCTCAATTCCCTACGGCATTCACCTTTCTCTTGACACATACACCATGAGACTACAGGTCAGTCCCTATTGTGCTTGGCCCCTGCAGAGAAAAAACCTGGAAGCTACATGGGGTTTTGGGTGCCTTGTGTATGCTTAAAAGGATCACAGTGTGACTTTGGAACAAAAAGGGAGGTATGAACCTGATATTCCCTCAGTGTCACAGAAACAGCCATGTCTCTCACACAGTCTTCGGCTCCCTCTCTTTTTGGCATCGCCATCTCTGTGCAATTATTTTCTAGAGCCCCCTTCACACTAAGCATGACCCCCAGATTAGCTTTGTTTTCTTTTCAGCTTTTCATGTTTCACATTGGTTGCTGTACAGTTACTATAGCTCATCCATTCCATTTTTTCTGTCTTCTCTCAGATGTTAAGAAGGACTGGTCAGACCATGCTCTGTGGTGGGAGAAGAAGAAGACATGGCTGTTAAAAACCCACTGGACTCTGGACAAGTACGGCATCCAAGCTGATGCCAGGCTGCTCTTTACGCCACAACACAAACTGCTGCGCCTCCAGCTACCCAACATGAAGCATATGAAGGTCAAGGTCAACTTCTCGGACCGGGTCTTCAAGGCTGTGTCTGACATCTGCAAAACTTTCAGTAAGTGGAACAAGTCACTCATTTTTGGAAGAGTAGGTAGTTCAACAGTTTAATTTATTATGGACGTGTGGAAACCAGTCATAAAGCCAGTGTAATGTGAGGTGTGTTTTGCAAATAGTTATGTTCATGAAATTCTTCTTAATTGTCGAATGTTGGGTCCAGTCTGCTTCTGCACATCCTCTTTAATTAAAAACTTCTGGTGATTGTGTTTTTGGAAAGGTTCAGCAAATGCTCTGCATCAAACTTAGCTAATCATGTCCTTCCTCTCACTTTGTTTTTATCCCTGGCAATTTGTTGTAATCACAATCTAAGCTCTCAGTGCCTAGGTTGCATCTCCTGGCATGCAGTCCAGTCTAAAGTCATGTCCTTGGAACCGGGGCTCCAATCAGTCTCACATTAATGTTTAGTAAACAGAGATTAACTATCTCTCTCAGGCTTAAAAAAAAAGGCATGCAGCATGGTACAAATTCATGTACACATAAATAACTCTGACTCTTGCTCACAGTCTTGCTTAACATTACTTCTTCTAATATTAGGTTCAAATTTAGGTGTTCTCAATGTAAGTAAGAAAGTAATGCCTGAGGGACACACACACACAGATTCTTAGATATCTTGTATCACTGGTTCCATGCTGTTCTGCCAAAGAGCCCTCAGAGTTCTTGGTCACATGGTGGACCCTAACAACCCCTGACCTACTAACACCCAATTTTTTTCAGCTCAGATCTCACCCCTTGGCCCTGCCTCCCAGTCGGTATCTATGGTATAGTTTGCAGGTTTGGAGAACCCCCACAAGTGTATATCCTTCCTGAAGCACACTTGTGTCTTGGTCGCTGAACTGTGTTCAGCAGGTGGGGACAGTGGCTCCAGTGGCAGGTCCCCTGTTTTATTGGTTTCTGCAGGTAGCACCTGACCTAGCTTTTAGTTTGGGCTACACAAAGCATTTTATTTAGTGTAAATATACAAAGAGTTTCTTTGAAAACAGGGGCACAGAGATGGGGGAGGGTGCATGCTTACAGCTTGTGTCCACTGCTTCTGTAACAAATCTGTTGCATCTGATTATGAATTCAGGGGAAAAACATTTTAACTTGGCATGTGGCAAGATGTTGCATGGAGGTGTGTGTGCACGCTGTGCTATTTACATCATTGCCTAGTATTGCTTATAGTTAAAAGACAGTGGGAAAGTTCCTTGCTGTAGCTGTATGACAGCTGCCTATGCTGACTTACAGTTGGACTGACCTGGAAGTATTTTTTTGTCGACTGGCAACTTTGTTTGACAATTTCCTGCGCATATTTTCTGCTGACTGCCTGTGAGCTGTGAATAAGAGGGGACAGGAAGACAGGAGCCTGTCCAGTTGGCCCTTGCTCCAGACAGCAAAAAGGGAGGAGCGGTACTAAAAGATAGAAACAGTAGAAAAACTAGTGCTGAGTTCTTTCTTTTTCTTTTGATTTTTCTTTTACTGATGAGGAGTTTAACTTTAACCCCAGATCTTGTTTTCATACTAATTTTTGTCTAGTCATTTGACTAAACAGAAACTATTTTCCTGTTCCATCTATTTTTAGTCCTCTAGTGCCATATTTAGCAATTATTTTACTACTTTCTACAGTAGTTTTAGAAGTATTTCATGCAATAGTCTGTCTTTAACTTAACAAACATGTTTCATTGTGAATGAAATTTTGAATGAAACATTTTGATGTTCATTCAAACTAATATTTTGTCTGGTTTTCAGTGTCTTGAGAACAATCTAATTGTGACAGTGAGCACACTACAAAGCATAAGAAATAGGCATAACACTCTGATTATCATCATGTTCTTTTCCCACGTCCGAGGCAGTTTTGTCTTGACAGACACAGTCCATCTGGTCAGACTGGGAAACAAAAAGGATTCAGCTAAAGGATGATGTACTGTAATACATGAAAATCGCTCAGTTCCACTCCTGTTTTGACCTCTGATTGCATTTGGCAGCTCTCACATCCTGTGCTGCACTACTTAGTTGATAAGGAAGAAGAGGCATTAGGGATTTTCCACTTTTAGTTTCAAGATAGCATTTTTGAACTGTAAACAATTCAGAGTTCTCTGAACTCCTGGTTTTCTTTAAATCTGATAAATGTCCTCTGTTTTGTAGAAGTGATGCAATTAATGATTTTCTTTGTTGATGAATCTGTTTTAGATGGGAAGTAATGAAAACTAGTGTCATGATTTTCTAGAACTCAGACCAAAATGGTAATCATTTTACAGTGTTACAGAGAAAATTAGCAAACCCTCACTTTATAGCCCATGTGACCAAAGGACAGATGAGCCAGTGCCATAGTGAAGTATCCATCATCTGTCCATCCGTGTGGCTGTCCTTTCACAATTCCCTCCTAGAGTACTGGTCAGATTTCAGTTAGTCTCGGATTCAATGATAACCTCACAGATTTTCTCCCAAATTTTGGTCGAAGTTTTAGTTGTCTGTAGTATCTGCATTGATCATTAGTAATATGGTCAATGCTATGACATGCTAATGTGTTCATGTTTTCATGCTTTTTATGGTCATGGTTACTGCTGACCATGTAGTCATTATACTAATGAACTGAAACAATTTAATTCGGTTTTGAGTGAGATTTGTCCTGGATATGACTGTTTGTGAGCCTCCTTGACACGGATTTTAACCCCATTAGTTTATGCAATGCAGCTAACCAATGACAAGAAGACTTATCACTTTCTAACATACTACAAGTTGTGAGGCATGCTGAGCTGTATGAGCTACTAATTAATTGACATTCTGGTTAGATGATGCAACCAATAAACTAAGCACAGTGTTTAGTTATAGTTAAGGGAGGGCATGAAGTCAAGCTCTGCCTACAATGTGGACAGACTTGCTAATCTAGGGTGCCTTATTCAACCTGCTTTTGCCAGTCCACTATTGGCATACATCTACAAGCTGCTTTGCAACCTACTTAAATCCCAGCTCTTCCTTTTCTTGCTCAATCTGACCTAATCATCGTCATTGCTTTTGTCACCGATGATGCCTTTGTTCTGTGTGAAGGTCTTGCTGCTGCTCCTACTGCGTCCATGTACATTGAGTATTTTGTCAATTATACATGACTTTAGATAGAAATAATCTTCTTTTTACTGTAGTGGTACTGACTGAAATGTAATATTTGTTTGATAAATGACTAAACATTGTTACCAATTAAATTTCTGAAATCAAGTAATCCCCTAAAAGAATTGTTATTTCGCTGAAATACACAATGAATTGCAAAAAGCGAGGTTAATAATTGAGGGAAAAAGTAATAGCACTGAATTGGTTCCTGGATTGTCCCCAGTTTTTAGCCCAGTGATAAGATGCATATACAAGCTTGTCTCATTTTCTCAATCTGGTTTCTGACACTCACTTCCAGTTTATTCAGTGCACCCATAAACCCCCTATCACCATTTGTCCTGTGAGCCAGCAGACAAAACGTGCTCTTCACACCTGAATAACTCCTGACGGTGGACGTTGGAGCCTGAGGTGGTGTAAAAATGAAGCTGCTTCCCTTAGCAAAGTGCCCCTTTAGGGTTCTAAGAGTTAGACTGCTCCACTTAAGGGTAGTGTGTAAGCAGTCTTTTACTACCATGTGTGGGGAAAATAGATGCAGAGTAGCTTTCTTTGGAACATGCAATAGGCAGTACCATTACTGAAATGTTAACAGTGAGCCATAAAATGACTGGAAAGTGGGCTCAAAAACCCCACATGAAGCAAGTAAGACAGTGAGTTTGAACTAGACAGCTGGAGTTTCTTAGTCCGAGCACTTTGTCCTCTAGAAGCCTTTCTGATTTTTGCATGGAGCTGTGCTGTGTCGCTTTGGTCCAGAAGAGTTGTGGCCCATCAACCTGTGGCCTGCTTGACTGGGTCCAAGTATGCTCACAGCTGTTGTCATAACACAGTAGGACTGTGGTTTGACCTCAGCTCCCAACTCCTAAATTGAAATGCGTAATTATCCTTTTTTAGACTCCTTTTAACACCTTTTTAGCCTTGTGTCTGACAGATAAAGGCAACTGTCACTCTTCTCAAGTCACGAGAGTCAATTGATATAGATTGTCAAAGCTAGAGTGAAAAATCATACTAGAGACTTTTCTGACTTTTTAAAAAACTAAATTAAAAGGTAGGAAAGCAAGTGGTGTGGTTTATCTGTTTAGTCAGTCTTCAGTCCTATGAATGAACTTGTACTGTACTAGTAGTCCTTGTTCTGCTTTGCAGCATCAGTGAGCGTGGCATAGAGGCATATGGACCAGTTCTCGACCTGCTTTAGGTTCTTGTTAAAGTAGCCCTGTAGAGGAGAATGAGGACTACTGTTGCCAGCTAAAATGAAAAAAATAAGTCACTAAATATTCTTGGCTGTCATTGACATGCCAGAGCAGCCTGCTAAAGTAAAGCCTAAATGTGGAAAACACTGGGGTACCTATTCATAAATATTTAGGGAAATACAAGTGGAAAAATGGGAGATAAGGTGAATTCTCTTTAATATTTTTTGACCATGTAGGGCCTGTACCAGTTTGTACGGTGAATTTTAGTACCGTAAAATTAGACTGTGACGTGTTTGTGATTCTGCTGCGGCTGGTCTTACTCACTGCAGTGAATAATCTGTTCCAAGGAGTAAATCGTGCAAGAACTGTTGGCTTTCAGTCAACCCCTGTACTCTGGCTCCTGGCCTCGTTACTGCCACAAGTCAGCAGGATAGAAGATGGGGATCTTATTGTCTAGGTGTCATTTCTGCTAATGGAAATCCACCAAGCCTTTGTAAACACTCTGACCATCATCCACCCTTCTTCCTCTTCCTGACATTGGCCAAAACATATGTGGTGAGTGTAGGAGTATGAGTATATCAGTAAAAAATAAACTATAGCACTTGCCTGTGATGAGAATTGGCTTTTCCAAGTCTTAGGCCATGGTTCTCTGTCAGAAAAGGGTGTATTTTCTACTCTGGGTTGAGAGTGAGGCATTTCCTGAAATAGAGGCATTTAAGTATCTTGAGGTCTTGTTCACAAGTAGGAGAAAAGCCGAGCAGGAGATTGGTAGGCAGACTGATGCAGCTACAGCTGTGGTGGGGATGGTCTACATTCCTACCATTTCCCTATGGCCTTGAGTTGTGGTGGGCAGTGACCTAAAGAGTATTACCATGGGTACAAGCAACAGAAATGAGCTTTTGAGTAGGTGATTTGATTGGATGTTGGAGCACCTTACTGGAATAAATGTGCACATTATTAAGAGAACAGTTTTTTCCATTTCCCAGAAGTGGCTGTACCGACCTGACACATTTAAGCTTACAAGTCCGAGCTTATATATTGCTGAAAAGCTGCTGGTCTATCCAGCATTTTCTAATTAATTAGCTTAATTCGTAGGAAGTAGAATTGTGTACTTGTACTGCACCTTGCTGCATAAGTGTACATGTTTATAGTTCCTAAATTAAGAGTTAAAACTTTGTTAAAACTGTCAGCAGTTTTGACTGCAACCTTAAAGCACTGTGAATATTTGATAAATACAGAGATTAATTTATCAACTGTTTCTGTGAAATAATAGATCATCAGATGCATTTCAATGGGGTTAGAGTAGGTAGATGCACAGTAAATAACTAATATTTGTAATATGGAAAAGTTCCCAGTGTTAATGATAAGGTCATAACAATCAAACAGAATGACATTGTAGTAAATTGCCTCTGCAAAGTCTCACCAAGAGACAGTCCTATGCAAGTACTAACACTTTGATGCACACTTTACTGTGTATATTGGCCTACTTGGGGGCTAAAGCTCAGCGGCACGCCTGGAACTCACATGGCTGTATAAGGGCACAGGGACTGTGCTTGTCTGCTACAGCAGAGCAAGAATGGGGGAGGAGGGAGGCAGAGAGAGGGTGAGCTCCCATCTGGTAGTTCTTAAAACTCCTGGAATGCTTTTGCTTTAGTTACACAAACTAAACAAGTTTTCTGACCAAGCCAAGACATTTGCTCGACCCTTCTGCCTGCGCTTTCCTCAACACCTACTTCAATCAGTCTAAAGAAATATTGATTTATTTCAGTAGATATGAGAAAATGAACAGCTATGCAATTGATTATGTAAAAAATATGAAAAAGCATTCTCTCAAGTATCAGCTTGCTCTTTAGTTCATGTGGAATCCTGCAGAAAACCAAATCCAGCTGATCCACCAGATGTGCCTTGCTTTTAGAGGTTCTCCATCTATTCTAACCCTGACACATTCTGGCTGTCTCACCGCCTACATCAGATCCATCCCAAGCCCATCTTAAAACATCATTGCTGCTGCTGCTGAGTGATTGTTCCCTGGCCTCCTAGCCCAAGGGAAGGAGGGAAAAGAAGAGAAAGAGGCCAAGGGATAAAATTTGCTCTGTTTTAGTCATTATATGCAGTTTGGCTGGTGTTTTACTGTCTGATTTGGATCTTACATCTTTTCCATTTGCACACAGTTATAATGTGGTTTGTTACCTGTTTGTTGTGAATGATGATTTTTGATAAAAACAATGCTTACTTGCTATTCGCCAACAGCAACTGAATTCTGAATTCTGTTATTAACATGTTAATAACAATAATAAGGGTAGGAGGGAGATGGAGGCTGTCTGCCCTGTCTCAGTTGGGGATTAAAGTTAAAGCAAGAATTGTTGGGGCCCTGAGAAAAGGAATTTATAGTATTCCACCCCTCATGAGCACAGCTATCTACTGTTTTCTTTTGTTTTTTCTTGCTACTTCTACCTCTCTGCCTCTCACCTTTTTGAGATTTATGTTGACTTAGCACCCCTATATTCACCTACCTTACTGTTTTTGAGGTCGTGTGGTTTTATTTCAAGCCTGTAGTTGAAAAAACACAAATTACTGTTTGGGTTTTAGGGATTTTGTGACATCAAAACCGGCCTGTCTTAGTGTCCAGATGGGCTTGGCTCAGTTCCTTGTCAAGATTAATGTTTATGATGCATCACATGAGCTTTCTTGATGTGTCTCCCCCCAGATATCCGCCACCCAGAGGAGTTATCTCTACTGCGCAAGCCCCGTGATCCCAAAAAGAAGAAGAAAAAGTTGGAAGAGGCGGAAGAGGATGATCTGGAACTGGAGGGTCCACTGTTAACACCTGGATCAGGTGAGCTGCTTTGATGAATCGCTACAGTGTTTGCTCCAAGAATTCCAGCTGAATTATTCAAGTTTAATTAATAGCGGAAGCAATTCTTTCTTGATGAAGAAAATGGGGATGTTTTTTTTATAAACCTAAGGATTGAGTTTTTTAGATTCTGATCTGTTTTTAAGTAATCATGAATAACTTGGTGTTCTCTTTTGTTGTGAAATGTAATTCTCTTATATACCTCAGCCAGCAGGTTGAATAACAGGTTCAGATGGCCCCTGTGAAGTCACCTCCATCCTTTTTTGTATTTGATAGCACTTGTGGTCCAAAAAAACACGAAGATAACTTGAGATTCCTGCACTCTGCTTCTCGTGACCAAATATGAATGTGTGTGTTTGAGGCTGCTCGGGATCTACAGCCCTGGCTCTCAGTTCCTTGGCAAGGAGGACTAAAAATGGCTGAGATTCCACACATAGTTGGTCACGCTGCCATTTTAAACCCAAACCAGGCTACAGGAGTGCAGTCATAATGACCCTCCTCCCTCCTTCACCGAGTGATGGGAGAGTTACGATACAAGCAGGGAGGAGCAGAGCAAAACAGACTGAACTGCTGTCATAGAGTTAGCATTAAGGGAAAATGCTAATACCATAAGACAGGAATGAGGCTCTTTCTGTGATTAGTCTCTTCTGCTCTGCAGAGTCAGTGCAGCATACACTACATGACTATATACACTCACAAGTAAGGGAAAGCAGCCTGATCAGTCACCGTGAACTTGAACCATCATGTTTCATGTTTCTCAACGAAAAAACAATTCCCCTGAAGTGCAGGTTTAGCTCAGAGTGGAACGATCCAAAGGCAATGTATCGATTTACTCATACATCGAAATGTAACGAGCAATAGAAAACACAAAAAGCAGCTACTTCACAACATCAGATCACAGTCACACCCAGAGTTGCATCATTACATTTTAAGGGGTGTGTTACATTGATGCCGCTGCTATAGATACGTTTTGTTCCCAGTGGGTGAATGTGGTCAGACTATTAGGTGATGGGGAGAAAAAAGAGTTTCAATAGGAATGTGGGGAAATCTGTTTACTGTCACCAGTCTGTGTGTGTGTGTGTGTGTGTGTGTGTGAGTGAGAGTGAGAGCACTCACACATAAACAGACCCTGTCAGATCACATGCTACAGTCAGAGAGTACATTTCATGGCCAAGTTGTAAGATTTTATTCTGTCCTTTGTGAGGAAGGGCTGGCTTCTTAGCCCAGGTCTTCTGATAGAAATCACAAGGCTTTACAAAGATGCAATCAGTACCACAGCCTTCTCTATCTCACTCACTTCTTTCAGAATTACCTTTATCATATTCAGGGCGTTAATAACTCATCATTTATTCAATTATTATATGTACAGGAAATTAATATGCAACACTTTTGTTAATCCATTCAGGTACTTTAGGATTCATCTTTTTAAATGTGATTATCTTTTCTAATTAAGCTGATAGAGCAACACATCTGAATGTAATGCAACAGACTCTGGAAACTGGAAAAGTAGTTGTAATCATATTTTATGATAAAGTATATCCCATTTACTTAAGCTTGAAAAAGATCATATTGCCTTTTCGTCAGTGTGTTTTTTAAATACAAATTTTTTGACAATACTGATAAAACAATCGAATAAGTCAATACATTTCTATAGAGTACCTAAATACATGCAGTATAGAACATGTATACTGTACAATACGGACCGCACTAATCTCAGGGGAAAATGGAATGGGCGGATGGTTAAACAGAAAGTTCATAATAGGTACATGACCATTTATTTCCCCTTACAGACTGGCAAACTTTTTCCAAAACCTCAGCCTCTATATTTAAATGTACCATTTAAGAAATCTCTCCTTATTCGTTTTGCCTGCCTCATAGAATTTGTCATTTTGGTAGAAAAACCCTGTTGCTCATTCTCAGCTGTGACATGATACTGCTCATGATGCCAGTCCATCATCTCCCAATAAAACAACCACATCTTGACATGCCTGTTGTAACTAATTGTCTGTCTTTCCAGTATTGAATGACAGACCCCAAACAGCTATTGCTTTGTATGTGTGCTGCAGTTTGTACATGCAAGGCTGGGTCATGGTGACCAACGCCTTGCCTGGGTTTTCAGTCAGTCACGCTGTGTTGGATGGTTGTGAATGGGTGGATGGAAACAGCAGAATTCACTAGCCATGCCAGGGTGATCTCCCTATGCAAAGAGGGTAAACTGAGTCATCCACTCTGAGGCTAACCGTTGGCAGTGTCTATGGAAATGCCATAGATCTTCCCATTCTTGTATTTCTCAACTTTTGTCTTTTTCTCCTCTGTTGACTTCTATGCCTGTGGAGTATCCTAAATCTGTCCACTTGATTTTATTTCTGCCTATTTCCTTCCTTCCCTCCACTTTTTCCTGTCTTTCTTTTTCTTACTCTTTCTCTTTTCATCCTAGCCTCTGAGATAATATACATCGGACCTGTGAAAGGTAAGCTTCCCCCTTCCTCTGTCCTTTTCTTTTCAGCACTGCTTCCTCACTTGCCTTTCTATCCCTCCCTACACCCCACAGCTAGTGTTTTGAGGTCACATGACATCTGTAGCTTTTGAGACTAGCAGCCGAGTCACCTGACTGCTTCTCCAAAGGAAGTCAGCTGATTCGGGTAGTCTCATGACAAAGGCTTTGCGCCCTATTAGAAACCAGCTCAGCACTCGCTTTTCTTAAAGCTACTCCAGGCTTGCTCACTGTGCCTGCAGGATAGCTAATCACTTTTCAAACCCTTGTTTTGCTTGAGGAAATGGCAGGTGGTCGGTGAGATGATTATCAGGCAAGCGGTTTGTAGGACATCTTGTGTTTTTAGCTATAGGGTTATGTTCTGAATCAGAATCACATGCTTATAATCCTATCTACATGCTTCAAATAGCAGCCCACACAGAAGCGTTGTGTAAAAAACCAAATCCACAAGAGACACTTTTATTTGACAACTATCCCATTGTTTACTTCTAGTCTAACAGCTGATGGTAGTCCAGATCTTTCCATCTAAGCCCTCTATGAATCTCCAGTGTGGGAGCATTAGGGAGTAAAGTCAGGTTAGCATTCTTTGTTTTCGCGCCAACATTGGAGATTAAGTAAACAGGATGGGGGAGGCCTCGTTGTGTTGGTAATGAACTGCCAGCTTTCACCATGTACGTGTTTTCTCTGGATATTTGGCATTCCTCAAGGGACCCTATGGGAGATAGAACTCTCCCTGACCTGATGAACTGAGCATGAAGAGGAAAACCTTGAAAGAGCTGCTAAATAACACTCTCCCCCACAAGGGAGGGAAGGCCATAGCTTGCACCACGTTCTCATGACCTCAGTTCGCAATCACAAACATACATGTGCACACTCATAAACACCAACCAAGCCCACTTCCTGGTTTCAGAAGGGGTTTAGTGGTTTAGCCAGTGTTGCTTCTTGACCTAGGCCCTACAGAGGGAGAGTTGGAATGGAGAGGAATGTGGCCAAAGATACTTCCCAAGATCAGCCAACAGGAAATGCAAACAAATTCAGTTTGGGGGCTTGTGTTTGTAGCCAAAAATCCAAAATGGAAAAACTGCAGAAAAAATATACATCTAAATCAGCATTTAAATTGCTTATTTATTTAGTTTGTCAAAATGTCATATCCATTATTGTATCTGCTATTTCTGTAACATGTTAAAATTATATTCAAGGTATTCTCCTCCCATATCTTTGCACTCCCTCTCTCCTGTGGGCAAATTGTGCAGTAGTTTGCTGTGTGCAGTGCTGTTTTTTTTGTCTGTGAGTAAATGAGTAAACCCCAATCATGTTGTGCCTCATCTGCATGCTGATCCACATCTGCCCCGCAAACAGCAGGAGGATGTTTTTAAGTCACCCATCTGCAAACTTTGTGCTGGTAGTCACATGGTGGTGTTGACTGCTATCTGGTCAGGCTAGGCTGCAAGTGTGTGCTAAGGAGTATCTTCACTCTTTCCCTCTCAATGCTGTAACAGTGATTTATTTGTGAATATGTACTTATGAGCATCAGTATACGCAAAAAACACTGTATATTAAAGTGAATGCTTTTCATGAATTTGGGCTAGGTATGTATTTCTTGGAACTAAAAGAGACTAACTACTGGCTGTTTTTTCAGGGAGCATCTACTCTAGTCCAGGCCTGTACAGTAAGACTATGACCCCCACCTACGACTCCAGAGATGGCAGCCCTTTGTCCCCCACCTCTGCCTGGTTTGGAGACAGCCCCCTATCTGAGGGCAACCCCAGCATCCTTGCTGTGAGCCAGCCAATCTCCTCACCAGACATTCTGGTAAAACTTTACAAGCCCCAATCCCTGCTGGACAAAGCCAAAATTAATCAAGGGTGAGTTAAACTTTGTGGTTTAGTTAAAAAAAACTTGCAGTCACAATTACTGTGGTGGTTTGACTTATTACCATCTGCACAATTGATCAAAACATTTGCAAGAAACTGCAAAAGAAGTCATTTTCTAACTAGTCATGACCACTGTCTGTACAGGTGGTTGGACTCATCCAGGTCTCTCATGGAGCAAGATGTAAAGGAGAACGAGGTGCTGTTGCTGAGGTTTAAATACCACAGCTTCTTTGACCTAAACCCAAAGGTATAGTGCACAGAAAAAGCAGTACAACACCTTGTAGTCAGTTGGGACACTTACTGAGAACATGCTGTCTTAGATAGCTCTGTTACATGGTATTCAAGAAGGTACCAGATATAAGTTACAGTGATCAAATAGTAAACAAGCATACATGCTTTGGGTTATGTTTTTATTTTTAATCATTGCTAGCATTAACTTTTAGAGTATACAGTATTTGTTATACTGATGACCTGAATGGAACATTTGAAAGACAGCTTATTGCAAATACAGCCTTTAACTCTGGCTTTATTAGTGGCATTATCAGTGATGTCCTGATGTGGTTGGATGTGTCCACAGTATGATGCCATTCGAGTGAACCAGCTCTATGAACAGGCCAAGTGGGCCATTCTGCTGGAGGAAATCGAGTGCACAGAGGAGGAAATGATGATGTTTGCTGCCCTCCAGGTAAGAAGAAGTGTGTACTGATACAGTTTTGTTTTTACAAGGTATGAAATTTGAAGGCATGCAAAAAAAATTTTTCACCGAGTAGAGGGCACAGTAGCTTCTCAGCTGCATGCTAATGATTGGATAGGGTCGCAGCCCAGAGCTGAGCCATAGTGCTACAAGTTCTGCTGCTTCATGCATACTAAAGCTTGGCTATTGAATGCTGTTGAAGAATGAGTTAATGGTGGCATCATCACAGATATTCCCACTGGGCTTCACTCTATTTTTCAGTATTTATCAGCATTACTCAAATAAGGTGAATAAGGTCTTTGCCTGAAATCAAGCCTAGTGAGTCTTTATTACAGAGATAGAAAACACTGAGGATTAAATATTAAACTGCAATGTGAATAAAAGATTCTCAATGTAAGAAATCTGCAGAGGAATACTGCTTCAACAGTGGCTAGAATGAATATAAAAGGAAACAGGGGAAGTGATATACAGATGTGAAGCCCCTCTGTTCCCTCAGGTTTCCACATGCAGGCTTGGGGTGATGTTCCTTCTATTTTTGACCCTCATAAACTATGGGTGCCAAGACCTGAGGGCGCCACCCTGTCCTCACCCCCAGGGTAATTATAGTGCATCTTGGGCCACAGGACCCCATTCCTCAGCCCAGACCACCCATCCTAGTAAGACACAGTCTTGTAGACCTGTTCACATTCCTCTAGGAGCGCTCTTACACTCTAAGGTGTTTCATCTGACCGGTTGTAATTACATTTCACTGATTTCTTTTTACTATGCCCTGGGAAAGATGCTAATTCAGCTAGAGTGTTTAGACTAGTGGATACTCTGTTGCTGCCTGTCTGTTACCACTTTGGTAGCTACTACTGTGTTTCAGTCAGGGTTTTTGGCAAAGGTTTCACTGTTGACAGAAACTAGCATCTAAATAAAGAGCAGTGATTGTCCAACTTTAGTATGCTGCTGGCTGGAGTTAGCATGCTGTCACCCGGATGTATCGCTATGGCAGTTCTCAAAAATGAGGTAATCAAGAGTCAACATCGGTGACTGACCTCAGTCATGGACTTAGGGCACAGGTTGTACTTTGTACTGCAGCAGATACATTAATTGACTCTGGTAGTCACACAAATACACATGTAAATGGGAAACAAGCTCCCCCAAGGTTTCAGTTTTTAAGAAACTGAGTGTCGAGAAAGAGGATTGGTGAGCTCTTTACCTCTTGGTGTACAAACTTAGCCACGTAAAGCCTCACATCTTTCTCAAACTCTGCTCTGTATTGCTCAGTCTGACAGCTGTTCATTCATATATTTGAGGGTGGGGGGTGCTGGCTGGTCATAGTTTGACATTATAAATACCATTTGTCAACAAGCTGTATTTAGTGTCTGTGAGTCACTATTGGGTTTTTGGTAATAGCCCCATCCTGATGAATTGGTGTTTCCATTGTTACACGAATGAGCTCTTACTCCATGCTCTTGCGCCAATCCCACATGCACCCAGTACAAACAATTCCATTGCATTTAACTGTTCAAAGACATGCTATGAACGCATTGTCCTGACCTCAGTGCTTACTACAATAGATTTTAACCATTCTCTTTAACTCATCCATTTTCCTGAAACCAGATTCCTCATCTTTAAGAAAACAACATCTCTGATAAACTCAGTGGTGCATGCTGGCAGCACTTGCTAACATAAATGCCAACACATCTTAAAGTATTTATATGGCAATTATCACAGACTGTTTCCTTTTTATAAGATGTAGCTGGAGCGTTTATGCACCGGTAGCACGTAGCAAAACTTTATAGAAAAAAGCAAAATTGTTGACAAAGTTGTTGGAACAGCTAACACTTAAAAAGCGTATCTCCAGCTTATACTTCCTTTACTGCCTAAAGTGTGTATGTGTTTTTTAATACCTGAAAGGTTGAAGTAGATGGAAACTTAAGTGGTAGATTCCATGATGCTTATCAGCAACAGTGTCTTGAGGATAGAACACCGAATCAAATGTTATGTAGAGGTCTTTAATTTAGCACTAAGAAATTCTAAAAAATTGACCTAACTGGAGCGTCACTCTTTGTTTTGTTCCCAGTACCACATCAACAAGCTGTCAATCATGTCTTCAGACAACCACATGAATAACAGCGAGAAGGAGGTGGATGAGGTGGATGCAGCTCTGTCAGACCTGGAGATTACCTTGGAGGGAGGGAAGACTTCCAACACACTGGTATGACATCATCATCGCTGCGTTTATTTTTGCTTTTCCAGTACACACACTGGGTTTGCCTATGAGTTTTTTATCTAAACAAGAATTGGTTTTTACCAATTGTGAAATCTTGGCACTGTTTGGGGGCTTTTGTTTCCAATTCTGATGACGTTTCCTTTCATCAGCAGTCATAAACATGAGAGGAAATGTACAAAGACAATGCAGTACACGTCAGTTTGCTGGAAGTGCAAAATTTCACAGTTATTCATAAGACCTGCCTCTAGGGTTATAACATATTTGAAACTACACACCCCATGAATTCCATATTTTACAGTGGAAATATATCTCTACTTTTACAACAGCTTGGTGTTGAAAAGTTTATTCAGCTTATCAGAGGAAACTAAGCTTGGAGATACTACTTGAGAAGCATCATGTTTAGCATACACTGCTGAGCAGTGATATTGAAAATGCACAAGTTAAGTGTGAGGTTTATTGTTTTGATAATGTTTAAGCAATATTTCTTTCAATCTCTCTCTCTCTCTCTTTCTCACTCTTTCTTTCTTTCTTTCTTTCTTTCTTTCTTTCTTTCTTTCTTTCTTTCTTTCTTTCTAATGCTAACAATGACTTTTCTCTTCCCTCTAGGGTGACATCACATCTATTCCTGAGTTAGCAGACTATGTCAAGGTCTTCAAGTAAGTCCACTTCCTAAACCACCTGATGCCACAGAACCAGTATTTGCACTTTCACTGTTATCAAAAATAAGCTGCTTGTTACTGTGTGCAAAGATTGCATTTTTTTCCAAAGATGGTGATTCTATCAGAGAACCATTAAGCAACATTCTCTGGAAAGGCAGGCCTGTTGCCTGTTTTGCTTCAGTATAATAGATTTAAAAGGCAACCTGAAAGCTCAGCCTGCAAATATTCTTTGGCAAAAAATCCAGAGTGATTATAGTTGGACCAAGCAGCTTTTGAATCATCTTCAACTTTGGCTTGAAGCCTTTGCTGACAGGCAGGTGGCCCCTTGGGTGGCTGTCTCATAAAATGTAAACCGGGGGTATGATATCAAGAGACATTTCCTCTTTAATGGTTTTCCACAGTGCTGATTTTTTTTCCTATTCTTCTCGCTGACTTTGCACTTGAGAAGCTCTCCTTCTTTTTCTCCCTCCTTTTTGCACTCTCTTACTCTCACTCACTCTCTCTTTCTCTCACTCACTCACTCGCTTTCTCTTTTCTCTCCCACTTTCCTTTGTTCTCACATATGATCCCCCCTCCCCCAATCTTCCTTTTGACCACCAATGAAGAAAATGGAACTCTGACATGTCTTCTCTATCTTTTTTTAGACCCAAGAAACTGACATTGAAGGGCTACAAGCAGTACTGGTGTACATTCAAGGATATCACAATTTCCTGTTACAAGAGTAAAGAAGAGGCACATGGGACACCTTCCCATCAAATGAATCTTAGAGGTGCAGGGACACGTCCAGTTTCATAAAAGCACACAAAAAATACCATTTCATGCCCAAGCTATGCTTTATTGTTCCTCTGCAAGTTTTTTATCTTAGGTTTTGTGTGTGAAGAACAGGGTACCACCTTTGACCTCTTATTCCTGTCTGAACTGTTTAGGTTGCGAGGTAACGCCAGATGTTAACATCTCTGGTCAGAAATTCAACATCAAGCTGCTAATCCCTGTGGCCGATGGCATGAATGAGATCTGGCTTCGGTGTGACACAGTAAGGCTGAAGTTAGTGCACCTATGCTGTGATTTCTTGTCCCTTTTAGAAATACTTAATTATGGCTTTTCATCTCCAGGAGAAACAGTACGCCCACTGGATGGCTGCATGTCGCTTAGCCTCCAAAGGAAAGACCATGGCTGACAGCTCGTACAACCTGGAGGTCCAGAACATTTTGTCCTTCCTCAAGATGCAGCATATGAACCCTGACCCACAGTTCATTGAACCAATCACCACTGACATCAACCCAGAATGCCTGGTGTCCCCACGCTATCTGAAGAAGTACAAAAACAAGCAGGTAAGCCATGCGTGCCAGGTTAAAGTCTATTTAAAGCAACACAGAAGATAAAAAGGTAGAAATAAAAAAAAGGTTATTATATAGTCTAGTGTGTATTTTGTGAGAGGCTGATTACATGTTTGCAAGATGGAAAAGCATCTGATTCTTTCCAGGTGGGTTCTTCCTGGCATCAAAGTCATCTTCCATTTAAATGTTTCCTCCCTCTGCTCCTCCTTTACTTTGCTCCACCTCTCTACATTTCTTCTACCCACCACCTTCTCGGCTCTGTGATTGTAGATAAAGGGACTTGAAGAGCAGAGAGCTCCCATCACAGATATATGAATGCACATTACATGCAACAAATCCGAATATATTGGTCTAAAGCCTTTAATATGGAGTGGAATTGTGTGCTTTAAGTATACTTTTAACATTTGGTGTAATATTTAATCACTAAGAATAGATTTTCTTTCAACCATTCTAAGGGTTCCACATGATGCTCATCAGATTTGCGTACAAGTAATAGGCTGGTTTGTGTACACTGGAACAGCTGAACACACGGCTGCTATAGCTGTGTTAGTCAGGGATAGGCAAGGGAGGGGGTTTCCTTCTCATAGCTTACTCACTCAATCTGGATTTGTTTAAGTTGTTTTAGAAAAGTGTAATGATGGTAGGGGGCTGGAAGGATGTTGAGGGGCCTGCTGGTACAGTAAGTGATGACTCTGATATTGTCTGGAACATAACCCGAAGTATCACTGATGTTTGGAAAGAAACATAGAAGGAAATGAAGGATTAAATGAGTAAAAATGGATGCGGAACAGGAAATGATGAAGACAGGAATGCACCACAGGAAACCAGGGGCATTATTAAATGCAGTTGGAGCAGAAATTATTGACATTGCAGGAGAAGTAGTCATATTTTGTAAATAGGTGTCAGCACTGTTATGGTGGTACACCATAGCAAGTACTACAAGTACTTGTTATGGTGTACCACAGTACAAACTGGCATTTCTCTTTGATACTTCTATCCTACAGGATATGTTTGTGTGAAAAGATAAAAGTGAACACACAGCACTACTAAAATTCAAAGTAAATTCAGTATCACAACAGCTCAGAATTAAAGTTTCAGCTCCTTTCTCTCTGAGTCTCACTTTCCCCCTTTAGAATAGTCCAGAAGACCCGTAAGTTCCTCAGACCCTCATATGGGACACTACATTTGGCTTCTCTGCACTTTATACTGCATTTTGCTTAACATATGTTGGCCTGTTCCATCCCATGAATCCCAAACTGGTCTGAGGGGGTTAAAATAATTGGGGATCAGCTACATGAAAATAGTTCCCCCTGTCTGATAGAAACTACTTATCGAAAAGCTAATCTGAGAGTTCAGTTATTGCCTTGAATCCCGGTCTCTTTCAGTTCTTTATCTTTTATTTTGTTCTGTCTATATTTTATTATTATTATGCTGAGGGTTTTCTGAACATATTATTCACTAAAACATAAACTAACCTTTTTAAGGATGGGTTTCATTTGCTGTGTTTGCTGTATATCTTCATCAGAGTTTTAGCTAAAGTAATGGTTTCTGTCACAGTCTACTCACCCATGTTTTTTAATAGCAAAGCTAATGAAAGAAACCCTCTGTGGCAAAATGCATTGCATGGAACAGAGGCTAACCTAAACAGGAAGTGGCAAAAATAGGATTTTTTAAAGTATTAGTAGTAGAAGCTCAGCAGGATGTGTGTGTCTGTGGTCCTTTTTGGCCCAGGTCCAGTTTCACACTCAGAGTCTAATAGATCCTCTCCCTGGGCACAGCATTAAAGTGTAATGGTATATGTACAGTCCTTTGTTCTTACACACATGTGTACTTGTGTAGTGGGCGTAGGGCATCAGGAAATGAGCCGTGCTTGGGAATGTTGCGCGGGAAAACTGTCTGGGATAAGCTCATTAACTCTTTAGTCAGATGCAACCCCTCCCCATCTCCCTTAAAGTGGACTTCCTGTCACAAGATTTGTCCGAGGAGGCTTCCGTGCTGCAGCTTCAAGGGGATACACAGACAAGACTATTTAGATTACATGGGTCAGCGTAGTTTCTGGACAAATTTAAACATTCAAACAGAAAATAAACTCCTGAAGCTTGGAGAAACAAAACAGCTTTCACTGTTGCTGTTGCACATTGCCATCTTGTGGATGACAGAGGAATCACAAAGAAACGGAATTTTTTTTAATTGCTCATTGTTGAAGTCTAAAAAATAAGAGGCCATTATCTAGAAAATCTAAAATCTACAGCTATAGTGCCCACTTCCTTTGTGTGAAATCACACAAATGTTGTGTGACCCTTCAGCTTCCCTTTACTCTATTGGCTGAATGTTGCATGGCCCTTAAGCTTCACAGCCTTCCTCCCAACTTTCTTTTATTACAGTCATGGCTGGTTTATTGGCATTGTTTCCTCTCTCAACAGTGATCTTACTTGCTTCTTTTCTTTGTCCAAACTTTCTATTCTCTCTTTCTGTATGCATCTCCTTCATTTCTACTTATCTTCCCATACCTACTTCCCTCTCCTCTTCAGCCAGGCTATATCAGGGACTTGGTAAGTTGAGCGATGTGTCCACAGAGTTTCTTTTTAAACCTTAGATACTTGCATGATTGTGTAAATTCTGAGCCCCTTTTGTGCCTGGGTTGTCTCACTTAACAATAAGTAACCATAGCAAGTCATAGTGGCCGCCACAGTAGAGTAGATGGCATAGCTTCTGTATGTTGCTTGTCATTAACTCTATAGCATGTTTTTAGGGTTGTATAAGACAAGAAATTAACACTTAATGTATCATCAGAGCATATGTGTGGTGTGGGGTAAGTGGTGATGGGAGAAACACTACAGAGAAATTCAATAAAATAAATATACCACACAGGTCTTTTGCATGTTTTAGCCCAATTAACACACAGTTCATATCCAGTACTTAACATTAATATCACTGATTCATCAGAGCAGACCATTGGTTTTTAGATTGATGAGTGCATTAATGTGTTTTCTTTTTTGAATAATATGTTTACCCTTTAGAAATATATCAGTTTATATCTGTATAATATGTAAAGCAGGGGCCATGCTGCTGAAGGTAAGTGATCCATCACAGCAAATCTCATTTTTGGATTTTATTGTAACACAGTCAGGTAGAGACTGCTGGAACTTTATAAGTGCTTGAGAGAAGTGGTGATGTTCAGGCAACTTCATTGCAACCTTTTTGATGCACAAAATAATCAATCAGTATCTCTGTGATGGATTACATATTTTAGGGTAGTTAAAGTGTCTGGCTGAACTATATTCTGTACTCACGTAAACTGAAACCACTAACAATAGGATATTCTTCAGATATACCAACAGCAATGGTACGGTCCTTGTCTTGGCCTTAATCTTGCTTCTTACAGAGCTCAGATTCATAAATGTTTATTTTCTAGCTGTGTGAAATACACAAATTACTGTGGAAGTTCACTGGTTATTGAGACTGTTCTAAAAGCTTTATGGGGTTAGCCACAGCTTGTTTCCACTTTGGGTGTGTGTGAATTTGGTACATTGAGTGGTTAGTGTGTGGCGTGTGGGATACATTTGTTTACCGTGGGGAGTGTGTATGTTTGCCATAACTTAAATTGGTGGGAGCAAATTAAAAAGTCATGTGTGTGGTTTTTTTATTTGTCAGATTTCAGCCCGGATTCTAGAAGCCCACCAGAATGTGGCCCAGATGAGTCTCATTGAGGCTAAGATGCGCTTCATCCAGGCATGGCAGTCCCTTCCCGAGTTTGGAATCACTCATTTCCTCGCAAAGTACGTTTGTCACGGCTGAATAAAGATGTACATATGTCCATCACCCATTCTGACAGTGACTCATTTAGTCACTTTATTCACACACTTATATCTCACAGACGATTCTCTCTCTCTTTCTCTTTCGCTCTTTCTCTTGCTCTTTTTCTCTGCAGGTTCCAGGGTGGAAAGCGGGAGGAGCTGATTGGTATTACTTATAATCGTTTGATCCGGATGGATGCCAGCACTGGAGATGCCATCAAGACCTGGCGCTTCAGCAACATGAAACAGTGGAATGTCAACTGGGAGATCAAAATGGTAGGAAACCCACAGAACAGCTTTGCTGTAAATACCAGCCACTTAGAAAAAGTTTTCATATTACAGACACTGAAAGTTGTAATTTAATGTTGTTTCTAGTACTGAAATAATTTGAGTAACTGGGATCTCAGATGATTTTATATATTCAAGTATCTGCAAGTCTTATAGAGCTTATGTAAAAAAAAAAAAAAGTTTGAAGTCTTGTATAAAGTCAACAAAGATGAAGTTTGAAAATAAAAAATCAGATTACTAGATAACAAATTAATGCAATGTTAATTTTTAATACTGGAAAATCCCACGAATTAAGTGGCTTTACTTTATTGAAATTTTGTGCAGCTGAATATCATCTTTGATTGATTAATCTAGTAAAGAGGTGGGTAATTAGCAGTGTAAATACTGGCTAAACTCGCTAATCATGCTTGTAAAAGGAAAAAACTGTAAATATTGGCCAAATGAGGCCTGATGTGATGTGCTCTGTGTGTACAGGTGACCGTGGAATTTGCAGACGAGCCCAGTCTGTCTTTCATCTGTGCTGAGGTGGACTGTAAGGTGGTCCACGAGTTCATTGGTGGCTACATCTTCCTCTCCACGCGTGCCAAGGACCAGAATGAGTCCCTAGATGAGGAAATGTTCTATAAGCTGACCAGCGGTTGGGTCTGAGCTGTCCCAGACTGTCAGGGTTCAATGATTGTAGGTCAGGGGCCTGGAGGGGAGGGGCTGGGGGTCAGAGATGAAACCTCATTGTATGGATTTATTTTATTCTACTATTTCTCAGTGGTTTTTTTTTTATTGTTGAGAGTTGTGCTGAAAAATTCAGAGCAGCATGACTATTGCCATGCCTGACACTATTTTTATTGTTTGATTTTTTTTTTTTTTGCATTAATACTGACAAGGTCATTTGTTGCAACACTAATACTGTGGTGGATGCAGTCCAGATGAACTCCTGTGGCTGAGCAGAAGCCTTAGTTTGTTGTCCTACAACCACCTATCTCCTCTCCTCCTGGACCGGCCACCAACTTGCGTCCATGAAAACCCTTTAAAACCAATCAAACATCAGAATGAATCCCAAAGAATCATTTTTTTTCCTCTTTATTCTTTCTTATTCAGTGTCCTCTTTGTATTTCTTCTAAAACTGTACTAAAGAAGCTGAAATTAGAAAAAAAACACTTTAAAAGATGTGATAGCAGTGCCACAGATGCTTACTGTTATTCATCCCAAAAGATGGTCATCAGAAGAGTGTCTGTAACAGAAGAGGCCAATCAGTGCAGCTCTACATGTCCATCCTGTCTGCTCTATGAAAGGTTTAATCTCTTTGAAGTCAGGTGTCAGCACTTGTGCAGTATACAGTTCTCTTTATGAATAAGCTGTTAAATTTCCATTTTTTGCTTCTGATGTCTGTCATCTTTGCTTAACATCTTTGTGTCCTCTCTGTTGAGTCGCTCTGTTGATTATCTGTTAGCTAACAGGTGTGAGATTGTGACATGTGCTTTATATTTAATAGACTGCAAATAATGAAGACACACTACAGTTCAGCGTGATGGCATGAGCATTTCGCGGGTTTAAAAAAATCTGGGTTCAGACTGATGTAAATGTCCATGTTGCAAAAATGTTCATTTAGTGTGGTGTTCATAGACCCATTGGGTGCTTCTTTTAAAACAAGTTGCAAGAAAATTCAGCTGGGATGTTCAACTAAGGTAATTAACATGCCTTAAGATGCATGATCTTTTTCTACATTTTCCAGACCGTAAGCAGTCTTCTGTTTAGACTAAGTTGGTTCATCTTAAGACAAAGAAGTGCACAGATATTGTGTCAAAATGCATTAACACATCTGTTTTTGGCTCCTTTTCTGACCACAGTTTTAAGTAGCCAAATATAAATAGCTTCAAATGGCATCAACAGATTTAAAACCACAATCTCTGATTGCGTAGTGTATGAACACTACATAACAGGAGGGACACTATCGCAATTCCCTTGTACCAGCTTTTACATTAACGTGGTTTTGTTTCTTACACCATAT
>VUQH01019534.1:2895-13554 GCA_015106775.1 Etroplus canarensis | reverse complement strand
GGTTTGAGGGAAGAGGATGCAAGGGATAGGGTGAGATGGAGGCAGATGATTCGCTGTGGCGACCCCTAACGGGAGCAGCCGAAAGAAGAAGAAGAAGAAGAAGAAGAAGAAGAAGAAGAAGAAGAAGAAGATGAAACACTGGCACAGTAATTTATTACAAGTTCATTCTTACATTTTTAAACTGATTTTGTTTCTTATCAGCTGCAAACATTGTATCTGTTTCTATATAAAAAGTCCTCACTGTTCCACATGTTTTTACTTTAAAGGGACCAAGTATGCTCATTCAAACTCTCTCATTTTATTCTTGGACTCCACCAGAGCAGCTCTGCATGATGTACTGTAGCCCCTCAGTTCATTCAAAGTCTGAAATAAACAGTTTGAGCTCTCTTTTCCCTCCCCTATGTAACCTTTGTTCTGATTGGTTAAACAGCACGTGGGTGGGGCTGCCGTGATCACAGTTAGAACTGCTCTACCTGAAATGACCATATTAGGGATATACCCTGTCAGTAATGTCATAGAGAGCCAAGAGTAGCAAAAACTGTCTGAAACAGAGTGTCTGGAACAATCTTAAGGTTAATTTTTTGCTTACAGGAATTACACTTGAAAATTATTTGAAAGTTTTCCATGTTTATGATGGATAGTATTGTCAAAACATTTATATTTAGGTGCAAGTTTTGGGGCAATGACACACAACCCAAATCCACTGTGGTGGATTTTAAATCAGTTAACATGTGACTGAAGTGGAGACTTTTACTCTTTAATTAAAGGGCATATAACAGATGGGGATGGTGGTGTAACAGCTAAGATGCCGGGCTCATGATTGAGAGGTTGTGAGTTTCAGTTATTCCAGCTTGCATATAGGAGTGGTTCAACGAAACTCTCAATATGAGGTCCAAAGAGATGTACTGTATATGTGACTGAGGGCATTATTAGCCTGAAAAACTAAAATAAAACTTTTCGGAGAGATAGAAAAAACTTTAGGAGTGGACAAAACAACAAACTAAAACGTCCTTAAAAAGAAGGAATGCCCTGACCATAACTCTCTCTAACAATTCTTTCCTCGGTTAAGAAAACCTCTTCACAACTTCTAGCCAAGCCAAGAACACTCTTCAAGAGGTAGGTGCATCATTATAAAAGTCTACAATCAAGAGGAACCTTCATGAATGTAAATACAGAGGTAGGTAGGTAGGTAGGTAGAGGTAGGTAAATACACACTGGTTACACTCAAGAACAGGAAGACCAGATTAGATTTTGCTATAAAACGCCTAAAAGAGCCTGCCTTGTTCTGGAGAAAAATCTTTGAACAGATGAAATTGAGATAAACTTGTGCAGGAATGATGGGAAAAGAAAAGAATGGAGACAAAAAATAACAGCTCGTGATCCGAAGAATACCACATCATCTGTCAAACATAGTGGTGGCAATGTCATAGCATGGGTATGTGTGGCTGCCAATTCAACCAGGTCAGTAGTGTTTATTGATCATGTGACTAGATGTGATAGAAGTAGCAGGATGAATTCTGTAGTGTGCAGGGCTATACTTTCTACTCAGATTCAGCCAAATGCTGCAAAACTGATTGGATTGTGCTTCACAGTGCAAATGAATAATGACCCAAAGCATACTGCAAGGGAGAAAAATGGGATACTCTTCAGTGGCCAAGTCAAGTTACCTAATCTCAACTCGACAGAGCAGCTTTTCAGTTACTGAAGACAAAACTGAAGGCAGAGATCCACAAACAAGCAGCAACTGAAGGCAGCTGCAATAAAGGCCTGGCAGAGCATCTCAAGGGTTTTAGACCAGCACTCATTTACTGAGTTGGATTTTTATTGAAGTATTAAAAACACTACTTATATTTAAAATTATGTTCACTCATGGTGTTGCTTTTGAGCTTCTGAAAATGGGAGACATTGTACAAAAATGGCCATAATTTCTAAACAAAACATGCAAGTCTTTTGTGGAACCCCTTGAATTACATTTGAACGTCTGCATTTTGACTGTTTGGTTTAAAATCCACTGTGGTGGTGTACATAGGTACCTAGCTGTAGCATAATAGGTCCCCCTTAAGGTCACAAAAAGATGTGTGGCATGCCCATTCACTACCCTCTCACTTCATATTATGCACATATCTTCCTGCATTGGCACTGGAAGTCAAGAGGTCCAGATTTGTCAAGTGTCCATGCATTTAGTAATAACCAGGTATACTGCGCTAGTTTAACATGAGAGGAGACACCACATTGCTCCTGGTGTCTCTGCACCATGTACTGTTTTCCATGGTGGGACAGAACCTCCTGCTTTGTTAAATCGAATACTGAGAACCAGCAATAGAGGAAACTACCATAAAGCACCTTAAGTGATCTACAAGTACCTGCTTAAAACCCAATCTGTTTGGTCCTCATTTACAACTCATGATTATTGGACTTTAAGTCACAAAGCACTTTTCATGCTTTACTTTCGGTACCTGTAGGCACGACCGTGAGATCAGATATTAAAACTGGAACAACCATTTTAACATTTGGAGTGCTTTCATGTCTCTGCCAAGTTTTAATTAGCCAAGCAGATACTGTTTAAATGTGGAGCTTTTGGGCTCCTTGAGTTCTGGTTCACAGAGCCATGGCCTGCTTTGCACAGACTGTAATCAGCATTACTTTGCTTTTCCTATCATCTTTGTTTGCATTGCTTATATGTTTGCACACAAAACTTTTCATAATTTTGCATATGCACACCATTGCAATGGATTTAACATTAGTCAGTTATGAAATGTAGATTAACAAGCATTAGGTATACAACTTATAGAGCCTGCTTGCTCTAAAGGAGGTGCCCCACTGAGGCTATCCATAGTAGATAACGGCCACTAAATAGGATGGTAACATTTAAAACAGGTGCAGGCTAATGGTCATCATATTTCACAATTGTTCCTTGACTGTGACCTTGACTTATTTTTGACCCTCAAATTAACCAAACATTGATCATGGTCAATGTTTGATCAGTCAGGATTTTCAACAGACTAACAAATGATACAAATGCAAACTTAAAGCTCAAGCTGCTGGGTCCTGATTAACACCTTACAAATAATGGAACTGTTACTTACTTCATAGATTTTATTATCTACAGGCATGTGGAAAAAAAAATCTCACAGGAAAAGAAAAGTAAACCTCATGACTCAGCAACTTGTAGTATGACTTTTAGTAGCAGTTTATCAGTCTCTCACAATATTAAGAAACTCTTCTTTACAACGTTGCTTCAGTTCATTGAGGTTTGCTGGCATTCATTTCTGCATTTTAATCAGGCTGAGGTCTGGACTTTGACTAGTCCACAACACCTTCAGTATTTTCTTTTTCAGCCTTTCTATTGTAGAACTGCTGCTGTGCCTGGGACCATTGTCCTGTTGCGTGACCCCATTTTGGCCAAGTTTTCGCTGTCGGGCAGTTGGCCTCACATGTGAATACTGTGGTATACCGAGGAGTTCATGGTGGACTGCAAGGTGCCCGCATGCTGACAGCTGGTATGAGGTGTTCCCGCTGATGAGCTGCACTTGGTTTATGCTAAACATGGTGCTGTGCATTATGGTCAAACAGCTTTACTTGGTCTCGTCTGTCCAGAAGTCTTGCAGATTGTCCAGATGCACCTTTTTAAACACAAATTGTACTGCCATGGTCTTTTTAGAGTCACTTTTTCAATTTTTTTTCTAATCGTATTGTCATGAACTTTAACATTTAACATGCTGACTGAGGCCTGCAGAGTCTAAGATGTAGCTCTTGTTTATTTTTTTGGCCCAGTCTGACCTTGTAGTGAATTTACTGGGATGCCGTCTCCTGGGAAGATTGTGGCTCGAATGCCCCAGACCAGCAAACTGCCAAAACTTCTGCTTTTATTGAGGTGCTCACGCTGGCTGACGATCAGTTAATCAAATGCATTTGCTTAGCAGCACCTGGCTGCTATTTACCCTCTTAATTCCTATGGAAGCAGTTAGGGTGTACTTAGTTTTTCACAAGACTGAACATCTTTTATTTGTCTACAATCAGGTCCATATGTTTTTAACCAGTGACAACCAGTGGAAGTGGCCGCCCACTGGTGATACTTGCAGTGGCGAAATCAGCTGATGTACCTTTTGATGCCCCCTGAAGAGAATAAAAGGGGGCAGTATGTTTTTAGGGATGGATATTTGATAGTTTTACTTGTCTTTTTATTTCCAGAACAGAACCAGTAAGTTCAGAAGATTTTCCTTTTGGCCCATCTCAATCACTCTCCTCTCAAACTTATGTGTTTCCTTTCCCTGTAGTCGCCACATCTTTGTGCATTTTATTGCAAACACACTTTGCTAAAGTGCCCTCCCACCTTCCTCCTTCTTCATCTTTGCTCTTTTCTTGATTTATGCCCACCGTCTTTGTCCCGCTCTTTCTCCTTCTCATCCCATTTTCTATCTCGTTCTTTATCCCCTCTCCTTATCTTCCTCTCCATATACTCTCCCTCACTCATTTTCTGAGACAGCTTCTTTTGTTTCTGTCCCTCTCTCTCTCTGACTTAATCATTAGGCCATTCATTTAAGCTTTAATCATTAAGCTTTGGAGTGCAGACTGAAAAAGTTCACCCATTGCATTTCTAATTAATCCACAGTGTCTCACTCTTCCTGACCTATAAATGTGTGCGTTCTGCCACTTATTGTTCAAGTGGCTCCTGGTTCCCGGTCCACACTTTTCTCAGTGTGTGCGTGAATCAGTGTGTACTTGTCCAGGTGTGGTTACTTTGTCAGTGCAGTGAGTCATTTTTGTAATTACTGTAGAACTTAGCCCAGTATTCATAACCATTATGTTCATATTAGAAAAAATCCTGCAGGGCACAATTTACACCCAGTGCCAGTGTTCAGACTAACATGTTCCCTCAAAATCATTCTTGCGTGCTAATAATTTGTTTCCCATAGAGGATATAGATTTTTTTTGTTTCCTTCACATTAAAAAGGCAAAGGACCTTTGTTAAGGTTAGAGAAAAAATGTAGTTATTAAAAATTAAATATATCCTGTCTAGTTTTTCAAATCAATTGTGCTTTTAGTATCTAATAAAGACTTAAACCTGACCATAAAAACATGAGTTATTTCTGCAGGTATTAAATACACATATTCTATAGGAGGAGTGAAACACAAATGGAGTATGATACAAATGAACCTTTTTCCAGATTCATGTTAACTGTGTTTTTCTCATTATTTCTTGCATTTCACAAATACGTAGGATATTCACTCACTAGCCACTTCATTAGATACACGTTGATAGTACTGGGTTGGACCTCCTTTTGCTGTCAGAACCACTTTAATTCATTGTGGCATGCATTTAATAAGATGCTGGAAACATTTCTGAGAGATTTTGGTCCATATTGACATGATAGCATCCACCACATCCCAAAGGTGCAGTATTGGATTGTAGACCATGGAGACCAAGTGAATACGGTGAACTCTGTCATGTTCAAGAAACCAGTTTGAGATGATTTGGGCTTTGTGACATGGAGCATTATCCTGCTAGAAGCAGCCATCTGAAGGTGTGGTCATGAAGTAACAGTAACTATACTTGGGTAGGCAGTGGTGTTTTAATGATGCTCAGGTGCTACAAAATGTGCCGTTAGCTGTTGTATTCTCCTCAAGGGGTCACCACAGCAGATTAATCTGCACTGGTAATTTGGCAGATAATTTACGCCAGAATCCCTTCCTGATGCAACCCTCCAGGGTGAAAGGGGCTTGTGTCCCCACCTGGAGTCGAACCAGGGACCTTTCGCTTGTAAGGCGAATGTGTAAAAGGGGCCCAGATTGTGCCAATAAAAATACTCCCACACACACCCGGATGGAGCCACGCTTTCATGTTCTTTACACTGATTTCTGTCTGTCCCATCTGAATCGTGTAGCAGAAACTGCAAGTTTTTTCCAGTCTTCTTTTGTCCAATTTTGATGAGCCAGTGCAACTCATAGCCTCAGTTTCCTGTTCTCAGTTGACAGGAGTGCTCTTACGCTGCTATAGCCCATCTGCTTTAGGATCAGTCACAATCAGAACACGTTATAAATCCCAGGGGAGAAATTCTAATATTAGATGTGTTGTGCATTCAGAGATACTCCTCTGCATACCCTTGCTGTAGCGAGTGATTATTTGAGTTACTGTTTGAACCATTTGAACTTTAAGTCTCTGAATCAGCTCGACTCAGAGCTGATCGTCATTTCCTCTCTGAATGTATTCCTGTGATCTGATCTGACGTGTTTGACACCCTGTGTTTTGTGAAGTATTAACTCAAAGCAGTTGGGCACCAACAGCCACGCCACATTAAAAGTCGCTTAAATCCACTTATCTCCCAGTTCTGATACTCGGTTTGAGCTTCAGCAGGTTGTCGTGACTAGGTCTACATGCCTAAATGCATTGAGTTGCCGCCATGTGATTGACTGATTAGCTCTTAGATATTAATGCGCAGGTTGAGCAGGTATAACTAATGGAGGGGCTGGTAAATCAAGCACAGCATTGGTTTGTGCAGCTCAACCGCAGATCCCAGTAGATCAGGTGATGTTAATTAGCTCACATCGGCTGATGACTCAACCGACACTCTTCTACACGTCCAAATGGCAAAGCTTACATAAATCACACTATTTAAGCTGCTTTAGCATGTCTACAGTTGCATCTGCAAGCTGCTTTGCAACTCGCCTCCACTCCAGCTCCTCTTTTCATGTTGTATTCCAGTTAATCAGTGCTATATCTGTTGGCACTGATTCCTGCTATGTTCTCTGCTATGGTTTTTCTTTATATTTTCTGAATAGGAAAACCTTTTTTTTTTTACCATTTAAGCAGTCCTGACTGGAAGGGCATCCGGTGTTAAATATGAGCCAAATCATCTTTGTGGTTTCATCCACTGTGGTGCCCCCTCAGCAGCTGAAGGCACTTATTAGTAAGCTTGACTGAAACGGGATTTCTAGGACAGATTTCCTATGGGGAGAGTAGCACAACATTTTTGCAGTCACGGCGAAAAGGAAAGTGTACATGGGTCTTCATGGGTCTAAATCAGTCATCTACCTATGCTCCCACCAGAGAAGTAAACACATTCATGCACCAGTTGCATGGAGAATGCTGTATTCCCCATCTTTTGCTCTGTATTGTTAAGCAGGATCATGACTGGGTATAAAAGTAGCATTCATCGAAGGCTCAGCCTTTGCAAGAAATGATAAGTCATGGCTCACCCTTTTGTGCCAACATTTCTCAGTGCAAGACTGCAGATAATTGAGGTCTTTTGACAGCTACAGTGCATTGTGTCCCTGTGGTATAGTGGTTTACACATTCACCCTACAAGCAAAAGGTCCTTGGTTCAATTCCAGGTGAGGACACAAGTCCCTCTCACCATGGAGGGTTGCAGATTAATCCACTGTAGCGATCCCTTGGAGAAAAATACAAGGAAGCAGTCAAAGGTACAACATTTACAGTGCATCATATAGCAGAAAAATTCAGAGACATCTCAGTGTGGAAAGGGCAAGGTCGGAATGTGCTTGACCCTCTGGCAACACTGCCTAAGAAGCCGTCACGCGACTGTGACAAATACAGCCACCTGGGCTCTGGAATACTTTGGAAAACCATTGTTACTTAACAAAGTCAATCGCTGCAACTGGAAACTGCATTATGCTGTGGTCACATGAATCCACATTTCAGCTGGTTGTCAGAAAAAATGGGCGTCACTTTGTCTGTGCCAAAGATAAAAACTGCCATTCAGATTGTTATTAGCGACAGGCGCTCAAGCCATCTGTGATAGTATGGGGTGTATCGGTGGCCATGGGAACTGCAAACATATGAAAGTGCGACTGACTCAGAGGGGTGTATTATGATTTTAGAGAGACATAGGCTGCCATCAAGGGGACATCTCTTCCTGGAGCATTCATACTTATTTCCAGAGGTGGCAAAACTAAACACAGACCTTACTCAAGTAGAAGTACAAATTCGTGTGTTGAAAAAGACTCTGGTACTAGCTGAAGTACTGATTCAACTTCTTTACTCAAATCAAAGTGAAAAAGTACAAACCCTGAACTGTATTCAAAGCATAAAAGTAAAAAGGACGCCATTTCTATCAGCTCTTTTTGTACAAAGCTAAAGGAACCTTATTTTATATTAATATAACAAAAATATTAATACTGGGGGAGAGGAACTTTATTTCAACTTCTGTTATTCTAAAGAATGTACTCAGCTTGAACTGTTATGTCGAGCACAAGCAGAGGAAAACAAAGGAGATGGATGACTTTGCCTCCACACCCAGAAAAATTAGTGTGGTTCATAGATTTTATAGTTTTTACCTCTTCATGGCTTTTACATCAGTTGCACACAGTAAGAACCAATGGTGGCTACACCAATAGGATCGTCTTTTTTATGTTACTGTTCCCTCCGTTTAATTTCAAATCTGATGGTTTGAAAGGATCAGTAACTCCCTTTTTTTGACTGCTCCCTTGTATTCTCCTCAAGGGGTCGCCACAGCAAATTAATCCGCATTGGTAATTTGGCAGAGGTTTTTATTCCAGATGCCCTTCCTGATGCAATCCTCTATGGTGAGAGGGGCTTGTGTCCCCACCTGGAATTGAACTAGGGACCTTTCGCTCGTGAGTGTAAACCTGTACGTCAAAGCTAAAGTAACAAGCCTGTTTTTGAGATATTTGTGTTGAAATGTAAGGAATAAAAGTAAACAGTGGTCAGGGAAAAAAAATACTCAAGTAAAGGGCAGATACCTGAAAACTACTTAAGTACAGTAACAAGGTATTTGTACTTTCTTGCTTCCCTTCTCTGCTTATTTCAGCAGGACAATGCCAGACCACATTCTGTACAAGCTACAACAGCGTGGCTTCATAGACACAGAGTGTGTGTGCTTGACTGGCCTGCTGAGCTATATTTCCTAGTAAAGTGTGCAACACATGAAGACGCGACTCAGACAACAGACTGCTGAGCATCTGAAGAGTTATATCAAGCAAGCAAGGACGAGATTTTCCAGTTGCAAAAATACAACCATTAGTATCTTCGATTTCCAAAAAGGAAACACACTGGCAAACATGCCACTGTCCCAACTTTTTCCGAGTGTGTTTCAACCATCGAATTCTAAATTTGTGTATATTTACACATTACAATTAAGAAGGTCAGAAAAACTACTGAAAATCTTTGTACGTTTGTCAGTAAAATAAAAGTTCACGTGTATTAACACATCAGATTTTTGTCTGTAATGCATTTTCAAAAATACCCCCATCTCTTTTGGAAATAGGGCTCCTATGTGTTCATACCGTTTTTTGTGCATTGAGGGATAATTATTGTTAACATTTTAACTTTGTCTCTTACTTTTTATCCCTCCATCTTCTTCTGCACGTACAGTTCGGGGTTGCGGGAGCCTATCCCAGGAATCACAGGTGGGGAACACCCTGGATAGGCCACCAGTCCATCACAGGGCCAAAACACACAACCATTCAGACTCACGATCAGTTAACCTAACCCCTTTGTGTGACTTTGGTCTGTGGTAGTACCTGGAGAAAACCCACACAAGCACTGGCAGAACACAAAAACTCCGCACAGAAGGGCCCAAGCCGACCGGCTGATGGATTTGAACCTAGATCCTCCTGCTGTGAGCATGTCTCAATAACATAATGACGACTCTATCTCAATAACAAGCAAAATGAATGAAAACTCATGGCTCAGTTGTACAGAATCGTTCACAGTAAGGGTTGCTGTCAGAATCCACTCGCATGTGTAATCATTTGATGGTGCGTTGGCTTGATTGTTGTTGTTTTTAAACTTAATTAACCACAAGAAATTGAAGTAAATCTCTACTCTCCCTCCAGCTTCTATCTTCATATCACTGCTTTAAAATGGCTCGCAAAGCTTAATGTAAGAACTGTCTCCGTTGTAATCAAAAGGCAGGTATTAATGATCACAGCCACCAGATTTCAGAGCCGGCTGAAGGTCTGTTCTCCCCGGGTCTTTCTGCTGCTGTTTTGCGTGGGGGCATTGATCTCCTCTCTGCAATACGGAGTCTGACACTTCAGAATCACATTTTCACACCCGTTAACTCAATCTCGCCTTCCCGAGCAGTTATTTCGCCAGTTGATTTGTCTGCCGTTTTGGGCCACTTCTGCTCCCCCGCCAGCCACCTGCACATTATTTATTTATTTATCTGGTGGGTGTCATTTTCTTTTTTTTTTTTTGTAGTTTTAATTACAGTCAGCCGCACGTCTAAACTGGGAGGCTGGCAAAACTTTCAGCAGGATTTTTGCCCTTCGTCGCTTTTGTCAGTATTGATTTTCCTAAAAGTCGGACGGCGGTGTGCGAGAGAGAGAGATCGAATGGGAAAGGAAGGAGAAGCGGTTTGCTTTGAAGGCGTCCCGCCCCTTTCTCTCTCTCCACCCTATGAGGGATGAGGCTGCTGGCGGTTTGGAGATGATTGATGCTCCTTGTGAATATGGTCATTACCATATAGGCTCTCCCCGCCTCTGTCCCCATTATTCACTGTCAGCGGGGGCCACCGTGTGCCCCTAATTTTATGCAATTTAGCGGTATGCTTAATGTGAATATGAAAATATAAGAACCCGTGTGGTGCTGTCTCATCCTGAGTCTGGGTGTTTTTGAGCTTTCTGGAGGACTTTAAGAAGCAAAAAAAAAAAAAAAAAAAAAAATTGAAAAATTTG